>NC_069487.1:24698846-24823125 GCF_026875155.1 Cherax quadricarinatus | reverse complement strand
GCCCCTAGAGTCTAATCCTCCATGTTTCAAGTCACCACAATAGGTGGCAAAATTTAAAATATTATACCCTCCTGATTTTGACTTCAAAAAATTTGGGAACATAAATCACCAAACCCTTTCAAATACCTGTACTGTAGTCCTACCATAAAGAATGATTACTCATGGCTGGTGGTAACCGTCTGTGGTATGCAGCGTTGAATTTCCCAAATGGTAGATTCGAGAGGGGAGTTGAATCTTGATTCAGTAGAGTTGATCCTGACAAGGTCGCCACTTGTGAAGGCTTACTCAGCCCTGTAACAACTTCAGACAGTATTACCAAGGCTGGCTCCTCCTCAGGAAAATTAGTGAATAGAAAAAGAAATAATAACAGACAAACTAAAAAACTTTATTATATAAAAATATAAAATGTAAAACACTTAAATATAAAAATATTAATCCTACATTAAAGAAAATGAAAAATGAAAAATATAAATGATAACTGAATTCAACGCTAATGTAGATAGGGGTGTCTGGTGTTGGTGACACTGTTGTTGAAATCGTAGCCGTTGCTGATGATGGGGGGGGGGTCGCAGGTGTTTGTTACGACCCACTGGCTAGTTCTTCACAGTAGATAGAGCCTTGAGTAGTATCCTGATGACAGGAAAGCAGGTTATTTACCGCTGCAATGATGTTGGGTTACGTCCTGCAATTTCATACAGGTTCACAGGTAATTCAATCCAAAATGGGACGTCTCCAGGACGTTAGTCCGTCTCCTGTTCTTCTCGTTGATTGACAGGTGACCCTCACTGTCATCCAAGAGTAGTGTTGGGAGCTGTGAGTCGAGTGATTTACTGTTTGACCAGAGCCCCACACGTCACCTTTCGGGGGGGGGGAAGAGGGAGGGGAAGGGATACCGGGAGCTAGACTGTCCCTACCTTAACAAGCAGCCGGCAGTCAAATTATCACTTTCAGGGAGGGGGAAAAAAGACGGGAAAAACGGGAGCTTGAATTACCCTACCTTAACTAGTAGCCGGAAATGAAACTATTGTTACTATATTGCTACTCCTATCTATTGAACTTTTCCCTCACATGCACCCTTAAAGACCATAACTACTACAGAGGTGGCTGAAGCCCTTTTGTCCATCTTCTCCAGAGTGGGTATTCCTAGAGAAATTTTGTCTGACCGTGGGACACAATTCACATCTGACTTAATGCAACATCTATACCAACTTCTGGGAGTGAAGCCTCTCTTCACCACACCCTATCATCCCAATCTGTAATGGGAGGATTGAGCACCAGCATTCGATTCTAAAGTCCATTTTAAGGAAACTTTGCTCCCTTAAACCTAAGGAGTGGGATCGTTACCTACCCTGTGCTTTGTTTTTCCATGAGGGGAAGTTCCCAGTGACTCTGTGGGGTTTTTTACCATTTGAACTCTCTTATGGTAAGACAGGCCAGAGGCCAATTGTCCATCCTTCATGACTTTGAACTAATGAGGAGGGGTTTAATGCGAGGTTGAGTCTTCTTACCAGTTTCTCCTTGACCTTAGACCAAACTTGAGGAGACCTCTGACATAGTTTCGAAAAACCTTTAAACTTTTTCAATGGACCAGTACAAAACCTATTTTGATTCCTAAAGTCAGAGGAGAAGTTTTAAAGTAGGTGATGAAGTTCTTGCACTTTTGCCTATCAAGTCAAATAAATTATTAGTAGCATGGAGAGGTCCATATAAAGTATTGAAAATTTGTGGGAAAGTTGACTACCTCATAGAAGTCAAGGGGAAACCAAAGCTTTATCATATCAACATCCTTAAGAAATATTACCGAAGAAATTCGGTTAACTGCCTTAATAACTTTGACTTAGTTTTTCCACACGAACTTGATAAGACAACTGAAGAATGTAAGGTGTGTGTAATTGACACCTCTAACTTAGACTATGATGAAGAACTACATGACTTGGTGACTCTTGACCACTCGGGCTCAACCAACCTGAATCTATGGATGACCATAAGAGACATGAACAACTTCAATGTGTGAGTAACTTTTCAGACGTCTTTACTGATATTCCAGGTGTTACCTCCACGGTAGTTCATAAGATTGACTTAGTGACGGAAAATCCTATCAAACGAAAATTATACCAGTAGTCATGGTTAAGAAGGAGGATAATTCATATAGACTTGCTATTGACTTCAGAGGCCTTAATGCTATAACTCGGTGGGATGCTGAGCCTATGTCCTTAATAGATAGCGATTTACAGAAATTTTATGACGCTTTCTTCTTTTCAGAGATTGATATTGTGCAGGCATATCATCAAGTAATGTTAGTTCCTTCTTCTAAGCAGTACACCGCTTTTCCTACACACCAAGGACTGATGCAGTATAGAACTATACCCTTCGGTTTGGTAACTGCTTGTTCTACCTATGTGAGACTGATGAGAAAGGTCTTGGGTAATATCCCAAATGTTTCAGTTTATTTTGATAACATTTACATAATGACATCCACGTGGGGCGAACATATCCAAACATTAACATCAGTTTTACGTAGGTTACGCTCACATGGCCTCACTGCCAAGCCAAAAAAATGCTTCCTTGGGTTTTAACAAGATTAGATATCTTGGGACTAATACTTTCTAATAACTCTCTGCAACCTCTCCTCAGTAAGATCAAAGCTTTTTTAGAATTTAAATTCCCCAAAACCAAGAAGCTCATGTGTAGCTTTCTTGGTTCTGTAAATTTTTATGCACGGTTTATCCCAAACCTTACTGATCTTACAGGCATCTTATCTGACTTCCCTTTTAAAAAGTCGGTAAAGGGAAAAACCCTTTTAAAACTTTCCGACTTAGCTGGGGGGAAAAGTTAATGAGTTTAAAAAGTATTTTTCTCAAAAAGCCCCTTATTTAAGATTCCGATTTTAATAAAACATTTTTTTAAAAATTGATCCTCCAAAAACTGGTTTTAGGTGGGGGTGCTCTACAATCCATGAGGGAAACCCCCTTTCCCCTGTATGCTTCCTAACCCGGGAAAAACCCTTCCCGCAAAAACAATACTCCCCCATAAAAAAGGGAATGTTTGGCCCTTGTGTGGGGTTTTCCCCAAATTTAAAAATTTTATTTGTTTATGAAAAAAATTCATTTTGGGAAAACGGACCACAAACCTTTGAAACCTGAAGCTTTTAAGGGAACCAACAGTCGCCTCTTAAAGGTGGACTTAGCACTCCCAGGTTTTTAAAGTTCCATATTGTGGAAAACAATGGTTAAACCCCAAATTTTATTTCTTTTGGCGGTTAAGTCGTGACAGTTTTAGAAGATTGTTGCCTTACGCATTTCCCAAACATGTTAGAACTTTTTCCCCTTGCCTATTCTTCTTAAAGGGCCTTACTAAAAGTCTTGGTAGGGGGGAGTGTGAGGGAAAAGTTCAAATGATGGGAGTAGTGAGGGAGTATAAAAGTAACAATAGTTTCATTGCCGGCTATTTGGGTTAAGGTAGGAAAGTCAAGCTCCACTTTTCCCCCCCCCCCCTTTCCCCCCCTCCCCAAAAAAGGGAATTTTGGAATTGCCGGTTTGCTTGTTAAGGTGGGGTCAGTCTAGCTCCCGCTTACCCCCTTCCCCCTTCCCCCCCCCCTTTCCCCCCCCCCCAAAAGGGTTTGGGGTGAAAGGCTCCGGTCAAACAAAAAACCCACTCAAATCCAGCTCCCAACACTACGTAAGTACCGCCTTTTTCATATTTTAGGGGGACTTTGGTTTTAAAAGTTCATTTTTGACCAAAAAATTAACTTAGCCCTTTTTCAGCCCTTGATATTTTTAAATGTTTTAAAAACCCCCCAAACTTCTTTTAGGTATTTTAACTTATCAGGGAGAGGTGATTTTTTAAGAAAGTGGGAAAATTGTCCTTTTTTGCGCTTGAAATAAAAGAGGGTCCCCCTCCAATAAATCAAGTAAATTTGAAGGAGACGAACAAAAGGGCTGAACCCCTTTTTCCCGGATCCAATTCCCTTTTTTTGTGTATGCAAGTAGCGGATATAACCCCTCATCTTGCGTGAAAAAAACTGTTTTCCTGTTTTTGGGAAACGGTTTATTGAGGGCTATAAAATCTGTGAAAAACCCGGCCAGGGGGTTGTCACCAACACCTGCGCCCCCCCCCCCATCATCGGGCCAATTTGGTTTTCAAATTTCAACAAAAACGCATTTTCACCAACCCAGAAAAACCCCCTTTTTTTAAATATTTTAAATTTTACTTGAATTAAATTTTCTTTATTTTTCTTTTTTTCATTTTCTTTAAGGGTAGGATGAATTTTTCTATTTAAGTTTTTTATATTTTATTTTTTTCCTAAAAAATAAAGTTTTTTATTTTTGTCAGTTTTTTTTTTTTTTTTTCTTTTTTTTTTAAATTTTTTCCTGGGGAGGAGCCAGCCTTGGAAATTACTTTTCCTGAATTTTGTTACAGGGTAAAGTAGGCCCCTTCCCCCCCTCTTAATTATTCCTTTGCAAAAAAACATAAATTAAATTTCAAATTAAGGGAAATGGGGGCATATGGGGGTTGGAAAAAGGGGGGTTTATGAAGATTTTTTTCAAGGTTTTTGTAAACGAAAAATTCTTCTTTTCACCCGGGCCCCCCACCACCACCCATGGGGCCATTTCCCCCACTTCCCCCCATTTAAACCATCCCCACAAACTACTAGCTCTGGCTTCCCCGCTGTGGGCCGGGGTTTTAAATTTCCCCGGAAGATTGGAAACGGGGAGTTTTTTTTCCCCTTTTAAAACCTGTTGTTCCCCTTTTTTCCACCCCCCCTTAAAAAAAATCGGACCTAGGGGGTTAGTAGATTTGTTGTGAGCCCGCATCCTGGGAAAAAATTTACCTAATTTGCCGGAAATTATTTTCTTTTTCCTTGCATATAAAAATATTTTATTACTAGAAATTATTAAAAACCGCAGATACCCGCCACACGTCCTCCCCATGGAATTTGATGGTGAAAGTTATATTATATAATATTATTTTATTAATAAAAAAAAAATCTATATATTTAAAATAATATGTCGTGCCAAATATGTAAAACTGGTCAATTAGCAAGAACTCTTTTTAAAATGAAGCCCTTTCTGAAATTTTTTTTAACTTTTAAAAAGATATACTTTTTTCTTTTAATTTTAAAGGTAAAAATTTAAAATTTTTGCACACGTCTTGCCATGAAAAACGGGCATGGAAAGCCCGGGGGGGGGCTACGGGCGGGTTTTTAAATTATAACCCCGGGATCCGGGGCTGCCAGATTAAAAAACTAAACCGGACTTATTGTGAATACTCGGGAAGATTCAGTGAAGCGAGAAGAATTTCACGGGCACCTTTTAAAAGGTAAATTGGGGAAGTGTTGTGAAATTTTGGGTAAATTTGGTAAAGTGGTGTGGGGAAAAGACGGCCAGTGGAGATTTTGGGGAAATATAGGGGCCTCACTGTATGAGCCCGGGCCAAGAATATCGTAAAAATACAAAACCCGAAAAGCTCTTTAAAAAAAATCTAAAACCAGCCCCAAATGCCCCATGCTTCCCATTTAAAACTTTAAAAAAGTTTTGTGTCGAGAAAGGGGCAAATTAAAGGGCATATTTTAGAAAAAACAATGTAAAATTTAAATGTTAATTTCAGGGAAATTCCCCCCCATTTCCAGGTTCCCCCCCCATCCTCCCCCCCCCCGGGCCCCCCACGGGGGGGGGGAAGAGGTGGGATGGTAAAAGAATGGTGAGTAACACTTTGGTTCAGCATGCCCCATCCCCAAATTGTTCAAAATGTACAGGGGGAAACAAATAAATTTATGTTTTTGAAGACATGTGAAAATATAAAGTGTGCAAAAGCCCCATGTGTTTTGGGGTAGCCCCCGGGTTAACCCCCCCAAAACCCCCCGGGCCCCCCCCACCTAATTCCCAGGGGGGAAGGGGGGGGTGGGTCCCTTTCCCCCCCCCCCCCGCCCCTCAAACACCCACTCGGGTCAAGTTCACAAAAAAACCCTTCCCCACGCACCAAACCCCCCAGCGGTCATTTTTCCACCCCTATTGCTGGGCTAGCAGAGGGAAAGGGCCCAAACCCAGGGGGAAGCAAGAAAGCCGGGGGAAATTGCACGGCTGGCAATACTAGGAGGGGCAAGGTCGGTAAATGCTTACGGGCTTCGTTGTCTCAACTTTTAATGGTTTCCTCCGCAAACACGGTAATTGCAAATGTTCAGGGTCCTCCCCTTTGGGAAAATGATTATCCGGAAACCCCCCTCCGGCCCTGAAACCCCCTCCAAAAAGATTCAAACTCATCAACAATATCTTGGAAGCAATTTAAAACAAAAGGTACGAGGAAACCCCATATTTCCCCAAAACACCCCCTCCACACGCAGCTGGGAAACTTTCAGCCCCCCTGAAAAAAAGGGGAAAAAGAGGTTCCACTAACCCTTTAAAGCTCCACCCCAAACCCTAAGGGGTGGCACAACCCGGGTTTCTTTTTTTTAATGTTGCTTAGCTGGCCGGGGAAAAAAAGGGGAAAAAGGCTAGCCTTTAATGGTTTAAATCCTTAAAAAGGAAATTTTTCCCAGGGGTTGGGTAACCCCCACCCTCTTCCCCGTCAACCCCCAAAAAAGGGGGAGGCAGAAACCCCCACTCAAATTAAATGCAGTGAAAAAGTCCAAAAGGGCCAGGTGAGCAAGAAAATTGAAGAGGGCAAAACAGTGGGGGGGAATCAGAATTATTACCAGGAAAAAGATACGTTTCCCCCAGGGATGCGCCCCGGCTGAAGCATTAGGGGGAAAGACCCTGCCAGGGAAAACCCCGGGGACCCAAAAGTTCCCAAAACCCCCTTTCCCCACTATGGAACCCTTTATTTTTGGGAAAACTCAGACATTTACAAAGGAAAAAATGTCATTTCCCCTCTGGCTCTGCTGGAGGTTACAAATGGAATAAGGCCACAGCATTTAAAGGAAAAGGTTAATTTCCGTTTTTTGGGGAAAATTTTCAGAGGGCCCTTTCTTTAAGATCACCAAAGGGTTTATCAACAAATTCCCTTGGGTGGTTGATTCCTGATGAAATTAAAACCCTTTCTATTTTGGTGCAAAGCTTTGTGCACTTAAAAAGAAGGTGGAGGAATTCGGCCCAAATTTCAGTAGGCAGCACGTTATGCCGGGCCCCGTTTTTCCCCAAAACTGCTGGGCCGAAGTATTCGGCACAGGCAAGGGCCCGGGGTGCTTCAACCAGGGCCCCTTGGGTTTGGGGTCTCTCAAGGAAGTGAAGCAGCATTTTTGCAAAAAAAAGGGGGTTATCAGCAAAACCGCCTGAGGACAATTGGGAGTGATAAAAAATTGTTTCAAAAAATTCAAACCCCCGAAAAGAGACGTGGGATTAGCATTTTCCCCCTCTCTTCCTTTTTGTTTCGCTGGGTTTTAGCAAAAGGGAAACAATTTCTTTTCTTTTGGGGAGCATGAAATTACATCGGGGGGTGTCCAAAAAGGAGGAACCCCTTGCACCATTTTTTTCTTCTGATACAGGGAAATCACCCGTCAAAACTGACCACGAGCTAAACATCTGGTTCCTAGATGGGCGGCACACTAGCAGGTACAAAGGGGGTTTCCCTCCTACAAAGACCCCTTAAAAACAGGTAAAGACACGGGGCAGGAAAAAGGGTTTTCTCCCGAATCCATCCAAATGTGAAAAACCCTCTCATCAAACAACAAAATGATAAATGCAGTTGGGTCAAAACTACCGGAGCAGCAGTCATTTTTCCCCCCAAATAGTGTCTTTCTAGGACACCTCTGGGGGAAACAATGTCATTTACCCCAATTCCAGGGAAAAAATTTTTGGGAAAAGTTAAAGGGGAATGGAACCCCCCCCCCCCCCCCCCCCCCTTTAGAAAACCCAAAGTTTTTTAAAAACCTTTCCTTTTAAAAGTGCTTGAGGCCCCGGGTTTACATAAATTTCCCAAGATTGGGGCCCCCTTCATAAGTAACCCAATACTGCCCGAATTGACAGTATTCTGAGGCAGATTTTTTCGAAAGTACTTAAACCCTTTCTCTAGAAAACGGACAGTGGAACCAAGCTACACTTTAAATCAGACAGGAGGGGAATTTGGGGTTTAAATCATCCAATTGGGGCTTCTGCTTTTTTGTTTCCCCGTGTATTGCAATTCCCGAGAAAAAGGGAGAGCGATTCTCCCTGAACATCTTAGGGGAAAATTGGGTCCAGGACCCAAAAATTTTATTTACGGAAACAATGAATTTTGGGATAAAAAAAAGGGGTCTGAAACCAGACCTGCTCCCCCCAACAACTACAAAACAAACCCCACTTTGGGGTGGTCCAATAGTGGAAAAAGTAAACCTCAACAATGCCCTTCCAGTGTTCAGGAAAAGGGTAGAGCCCCGGCCCCCCTGGGGGAGTGAGAGCCCCTCAAGCTGGGACTTTCTGTTTGGGTGTTCCCAACTCCCGCCTTGGCCCCCGCCCCGACCCACAGAAAACCCTCCGCACGGTGGGTTTCCCCTTTTGAAATTCCCCCCTTACTCGCCGAACACAGGTGTTTTGTGGCAGTGAAGCAGCAGATCGATTCGGGGACCCTGGTCCCTTTTGTGCCGTAAATCCGAGGAAAATTTTAAACATGAGGTTAATAAAAAATTTTCAAGAGGAAACCACACAACCTGGATGCCCGCCGTTTAAAGGGGGCCACCCCAACTATGCAGAAACTGATGCGCCAAAGCGGCCCAAAGGTATCACCCTTCAAGGGCCCGGACGATTTGGGGGGCAGGTGGTGTGGGTTATACTTTTGCCTTTTACCTTGGGTGATACCCCAAACTCCAATACCAACCCGGAGGGAAAGGGGGGGGCCGCTGCCAGTTCAGGGGGTCCCCAAAAATCTAGAAAATATGGAAAAATTGCCCATCATTATATGTTTTTGGGTTTCCCCTAGGCTCAGAGACCCTTGGCTCATGGGGAAAAAAAGTGCATCTAAAATTTCCTTTAAAGGGGCTTGGGAAAAAAACCCTTTTAGGGGGAACTGGGTCCCCGGGGGGGAGCTAGTTTTCTGTTTTCCCGCGGCTCAGTGCGGCGGGTTTAAAGGGGTTTAAAGCCTGCTGTATTTTGGGGCCCCCCACGCCCCCGCTTGAGGAGCTGGATGAATTTTTGCCTTATAATCGTTTATACAAAACGTAACAAATGTACCTATTGCCCCTTTATATCAACAATGTATTTTCTTAAATCTTCTGTACCCTATTTAATAAAAAAATTCCTTTGGTAAAAAAAAAAAAATATGAAAAGAGGGGGTGGTAGGGGGAATGGAAAATTCAACGGGGGAAAAGGGAAAAAATCCAAATTTTTTCCTTGAAGGGCCTTTTTTTTTTCGCAAACCCGGCGAAAAAAATTTACAAACATTGTCTAAAGTTTTATCAGCAGGACTTTAAATCCTGCGGGTCACCAAATTTCTTCTTCTTCGCTGTGGTATAAACGGGAAAAAAATTTTAAAGCCACAATATTTTAAAAGGGTGTATTTTTTCAACAATTTTTTCTCACCTTGGTTTTTTCCCTTCTCGTTTCTTTTTCCCTTCATTCATCAAATTTAGTATTTTTCGGGATTTTTTTTCCCCTTGTAAAAAATTTAAATTTTTATACAAAAAGAAACATAACCCCGAATCTGCTTTCAGTCGCAAATGAATATAGGGAACTTTAATAAAAGTTCAACAAAACACCTCCCCAAAATTTTTCACATATTTTTTTCTTTTCCTTCTTCCAAAACAATTTAATCACACTCCCCATAATTTTTAAACTACTGGCCTAATATTTTAAAATGTAAAATTTTTTCCCTTTTTTTGAGAAATTTGGGTTTAAAAATAATACTAAAATAATAATAATAAATAATAATAAAAAAATAACAATAATATGAAAATTTTAATAAAAATTTTATTATTTTAAAATTTTTTTAATTATGTTTATTTTCTACTTTAAATAATTTACAAAATTTTTAAAAATCATTAAAATTAAAAAAAATGGCACACACCCCCCACCAAAAAACAACCAAAACACACACACAACACACACCCCCACACACACACATCACAACCCCAAAACACACAACCCGCAACCCCTCCCCTTTCCCCCTTTTCCCTCCCTTTTCCTCCCCCTTCCCCCCTCCCCAAAATTTGCCCCTTCCCTCCCCCCCCCCCCCTTTTCCCTCTCCCTCCCCCTCTTCCCATTCTCTCCCCCTCTCTCACACACATACAATATATGCATAGCCAACGCACACTACGAAAACAAGTTAATTAATAAAAAAATGAGACCCCAGAGGGAAACTTGAAAACTTGAGGAAACAGAGGAAGAAGGTCCTAGATGGAATGAAGGGACAGAAGAGCTATGGTGAAGGATGGAACAGGAGTGGGAAAGTAAGAGGATGGTAGCAGAGACGAAGAGTGGGAGCTGCAAACTAAAGCTGCAGAAGTCAGGATTCAGAAGCTAGAAGCTGAAGTTAAAATGTTGAGGCAAGATATAGGGTAAATGTCCGGAAGGAACATGGCATCTGGAGCAGGTACACCAATATTCAACGAGGGACTCAGAGAAAAGGAAGAAGACAATAACTATGTTGAGGTACTACCAGACAACCAGGGAATGTCGAGGAGTGAAAGGGGCATGATGCTAGGCAAAGAGACAACAGTAAGTGAAAGGGGCATGATGCTAGGCAAAGAGACAACAGTAAGTGAAAGGGGCATGATGCTAGGCAAAGAGACAACAGTAAGTGAAAGGGGCATGATGCTAGGCAAAGAGACAACAGTAAGTGAAAGGGGCATGATGCTAGGCAAAGAGACAACAGTGACAGGGGTGTAGAAGGTGATAGACCCCCTGTAGAGGAATGATCCGGTCACAGGGAGATCCAGGAAATGAGAGAGAAGGACATAGCCATGTTTAAATGGGACCCAGAGATGCGAAGGGAAAGGCAGTGATAAGAGGAGAGGGAGAGGTTAATGTTTATCCATGGGCTTCAGGAGAGAGAAGGGAGGACATACATCGAAAGATGGCATAGAAAGAAAGAAGAGATCGAAACTAACATCAAACAAATGGGACAGGAGGACAGGATTGAGGTGATAAATTTTAAGAGAATAGGGGATTACTTAAGGGAAAGAAAATGGCCTGCAGGATCTAGCAGAATAAAAATGGCTAAAGAAATTAGCATCATACTGGTGAGTGTATCTAGAGGGTGACAGAAGGTGACAGAAGGAGAACAGAAAGACAGAAGTTGAGAAAGAGAACACAATCAAGTGCTGAACACGATCCATACAGCCGAGGGGGAACTGAAGGGGCTGCTAAACACACTAAATACCTCAAAGGCCATCATACTGGAGAGTGTACCTAGTGCATGACAGAATGAGAACAGAAAGACAGAAGTTGAGAGAGAGGACACAATCAAGTGGTGAACAAGATCCATACAGCTGAGGGGGAACTGAAGAGGCTCCTAAACAAACTAGATAATTCAAAGGGCATGGGGCTGTAAAACATCTCTTTGTGGGTCCTAAGAGAGGGAGCAGAGGAGAGGCACTCTGTATGCCACTAATGATAATCTTCAACAAGTCTATTGAAACACGGAGACTACCTGAGGAAATGAATGTAGTCCCAATTTTTGAAAAATGTAACAGATACACAGCATTAAGCTACTGACATGTGAAGTTTGCAGAGTCGGGGAGAAGATTATCAAGAGAAGAGTAGTGGAACAACTAGAAAGAAATAAAATTATTCACGACAACCAGTACGGTTTCAGAGAAATCCTGTGTCACAAACATACTGGAGTATCACGACAAGGTGATGGCAGTAAGACAAGGGAGGGGGATGGGTGGGTAGATTGCATTTTCAAGGATTGTAAGTAGGCTTTCGACACAATACCACACAAGAGATAAGTGTAAAAACTGAAGGATCAGGCAGGTATAAAAGGGATGGCACTGCAATGAATCAGAGAACACGTAGACAAAAACGGGTCAAGCTACATAACGATGTGTCAGAGTGGGCGCCTGTGACGAGTGAGGTTCCACAGGGGTCACTACTTGGATCAGTGCTGTTTCTGGTATATGTCAGTGACAAGATGGTAGAGATAGACTTAGAAGTGTCCCTGTTTGCAAACGATGTAAAGCTAATGTGGACAATTCAGTGGGATGAGAATCAAGCAGAATTACAAAGGGATCTCAACAGGCTGCAAATATGGTCCAGCAATTAGCTCCTAGAGTTTAACCCCACCATGTGCAAGGTCATGAAGGTCGGGGAAGGGCAAAGAAGACTGCAGAGTACCTGGAGTTTACTTGGAGAGATTTCCAGGGGTCAACTCCCCCGCGGCCCGGTCTGTGACCAGGCCTCCCGGTGGATCAGAGCCTGATCAGCCAGGCTGTTACTGCTGGCTGCACGCAATTCAACATACGAGCCACAGCCCGGCTGGTCAGGTAATGACTTTAGGTGCTTGTCCTGTGCCTGCTTGAAGACAGCCAGGGGTCTATTGGTAATCCCCCTTATGTATGCCGGGAGGCAGTTGAAGAGTCTTGGGGCCCCTGACACTTATTGTACTGTATCTTAACGTGCTAGTGACACCCCTGCTTTTCATTGGGGGGATGCTGCGTCGTCTGCCGTGTCTTTTGTTTTTTTTGCGAGTGATTTTCGTGTGCAAGTTCGGTACTAGTCCCTCTAGGATTTTCCAGGTGTATATAATCATGTATCTCTACCGTCTGCGTTCCAGGGAGTACAGGTTCAGGAACTTCAAGCGCTCCCAGTTATTGAGGTGTTTTATCTCCTTTATGAGTGCCGTGAAGGTTCTTTGTACATTTTCTAGGTCAGCAATTTCACCTGCCTTGAAAGGTGCTGTTAGTGTGCCGCAATATTCCAGCCTAGATACAACAAGCGACCTGAAGAGTGTCATCATGGGCTTGGCAGCCCTAGTTTTGAAGGTTCTCATTATCCATCCTGTCATTTTTCTAGCAGATGCGATTGATACAATGTTATGGTCCTTGAAGGTGAGATCCTCCGACATGATCACTCCCAGGTCTTTGGCGTTGGTTTTTCGCTCTATTTTGTGGCCGGAATGTGTTCTGTTCTCTGATGAAGTTTTAATTTCCTCATGTTTACCATATGGGAGTAATTGAAATTTCTCATCTTTGGGTTTCATATTGTTTTCTGCAGCCCACTGAAAGATTTGGTTGATGTCCACCTGGAGCCGTGCAGTGTCTGCAATGGAAGACACTGTCATGCAGATTCGGGTGTCATCTGCAAAGGAAGACACGGTGCTGTGGCTGACATCCTTGTCTATGTCAGATATGAGGAAGAGAAACAAGATGGGAGCGAGTACTGTGCCTTGTGGAACAGAGCTTTTCACCGTAGCCGCCTCAGACTTTACTCTGTTGACTACTACTCTTTGTGTTCTGTTTGTGAGGAAATTATAGATCCATCTACCAACTTTTCCTGTTTTTCCTTTAGCACGCATTTTGTGTGCTATTACGCCATGGTCACACTTGTCGAAGGCTTTTGCAAAGTCTGTATATATTACATCTGCATTCTTTTTGTCTTCTAGTGCATCTAGGACCTTGTCGTAGTGATCCAGTAGCTGAGACTGACAGGAGCAACCTGCTCTAAACCCAAAAATAAATAACAAAAAGGCACAATACCGTGACTGGAACGATACACAAATAACCCGCACATAAAAGAGACAAGCTTACGACGACGTTTCGGTCCGACTTGGACTATTGACAAAGTGACTTTGTCAATGGTCCAAGTCGGACCCAAACGTCGTCGTAAGCTTCTCTCTTTTATGTGCGGGTTATTTGTGCTCTAAACCCATGTTGCCCTGGGTTGTGTAATTGATAGGTATCTAGATGGGTGGCGATCTTGCTTCTTAGGACTCTTTCAAAGATTTTTATGATATGGGATGTTAGTGCTATCGGTCTGTAGTTCTTTGCTAATGCTTTACTGCCCCCTTTGTGGAGTGGGGCTATGTCTGTTCTTTTTAGTAACTGTGGGACGACCCCCGTGTCCATGCTCCCTCTACATAGGATGGAAAAAGCCCGTGATAGGGGCTTCTTGCAGTTCTTGATGAACACGGAGTTCCATGAGTCAGGCCCTGGGACAGAGTGCATGGGCATGTCATTTATCGCCCGTTCGAAGTCATTTGGCGTCAAGATATTATCAGATAGGCTTGTGATAACCAAATTCTGTGGCTCTCTCATAAAAAATTAATTTTGATCTTCGACTCTCAGTCTGATTTACTTGGTTCTTGTTATTGAAGTTGAATTTGGTGCAGGCTCCCTAGTGACTAAGCTCATTTTGTCGATCTGGGGCTTCATGCATACATGTCTGAACCTCAATTATGTTGTGATCTGAGTATATTGTTTTTTATATGGTGACATTTCGTATCAGATCATCATTGTTAGTGAATATGAGGTCTAGTGTATTCTCCAGTCTAGTAGGCTCTATTATTTGCTGGTTTAAGTTGAATTTTGTGCAGAGATTTAAAAGCTCGTGTGTGTGTGAGTTTTCGTCAGAGCTGCCTCCTGGTGTTATTACTGCAACAATATTATTTGCTATATTCCTCCATTTTAGGTGCCTCAAGTTGAAATCCCCCCGGAGCAAGATGTTGGGTGCAGGAGCTGGCAGATTTTCCAGACAGTGGTCAATTTTTGACAGCTGTTCCTGGAATTGCTGGGACGTTGCATCCGGAGGCTTGTAGACTACCACAATGACTAGGTTTTGGTTCTCGATCTTTACTGCTAAAACTTCCACTACATCATTTGAAGCATTAAACAGTTCTGTGAAAATAAGTGACTCTGCTATATACAGGCCAACTTCCCCCCCCCCCTTTTTTTTTGCCTGTTCACTCTGTCACATCTTTATAGGTTGTAACCTGGGATCCATATTTCGTTGTCCAAGTGATACTTTATGTGCATCTCTGTGAAAGCTGCGAACATTGCATTTGCTTCTGCAAGCAGTCCACGGATGAAAGGTATTTTCTTGTTTGTTGCTAGCTTTAGACCCTGTATATTTGCAAAGAAGAATGTCATAGGACTGGTGGTATTTGTGGTACTGGGGGGGGGGGACTTTTTTCCGGCACTAGTATCTGTATCTGTTGGTTTGGAGTGGAGGCCATCGACTGTGATTCCACTTCAGAAATTACTGGATTTGGCGTATGATTTCCGCCATTTCCTGCCAGTTTTTTTTCCTTCCTGGCACTAAAAACCTCTCCCTCTTGAGTGGCTGTGGCTACCCAAGTTTTCCCATGGCCTGGATGTTTTGTATCTTTTTGTCCCCTTTAGATGGTGTGCCTGGCAATTTAAGTTATATCACAGTCTTTCCTGTACTGAAGAGGGACAAATTTCAGGGTGAAAAAGCTTACAGGAAATAAGTTTGCATTTTCCTGTTGTCATATGGGCACGGCATTTTCTAGAGTGGTCATAGTTGCACGTCCCATCTGTTTTTCCAGATTTCCCATGCCTGCAGATACAAAGTGCATGGTATGTGCACAGGCTTGGTTTCCGTTTACATTGGGTTTCTGTGACTGTATTCCCTCTTGGTGCATGTTTACCTGTCTCATTCCTTTCCTCACTAGTTCTAACAATGGAGCTCTCACCTGTTGTTTCTGGTAATATATCCTCACTATTGCTAGCGGAGTCCCCTTGTTTGCTATCTCCTGTGGTATAACTAGTTTGTAATATTGGTTTTATCTTGTCCTTGACTACACTTGTTTCCCCAGTACAGCTCCTGTCTCCTTCGAGGTCATTTATATGCATTCCCTTATGCGTACGTCTAGTGACTACCTGGACAGCACCTCCATCCTCACAATTACTGTCTCCCAGGACAGCACCTCCAACCTCACCATTAGTGTCTCCCAGGACAGCACCTCCAGCTTCACCATTTCTGTCTCCCAGGACAGCACCTCCAGCTTCACCATTACTGTCACCCAGGACAGCACTTCCAACCTTACAGTTTCTGACTACATGGCCAGCACCAAGGGCGATACCATCCAGCCCTGACTTTTTATTTTCCCGTCAGTTATAGAATGCTTCCAGGTTTTCTATGAAGGCTGTTTTAATGTTAATCTCTTTTAATACCAATGTGATTTTAATCCACAGATTTATCTCATTTTCGCATACCCAAAAACACTTCCCTGATTTAATACTGCTTGTAGATAGTTCTTGGATATTTGCACAAGAGGCGTGACACCAATTTTCACAAAAATGGCAAGAAATCCATATGGAAGCCCGTTTGTTTGATTTACTGCAGACTACACAGAATTTCATAATGTGATTTGAATGGTTGATTTACTAGTTCTACTAGTAACCCCTTGAATATTCTACTAATAACCTCCTTAAAGTGAAGATTTGGCTATTTGTATTTCTATTTCTAACTGTACTTGTATATTAGGACAGCTTACCGGTTTACGTTCCTGTTTTGTATTTATTGTTTGTGTTTGATAAGGGCGCCTAAAACCCCGTCTGTTTGCAGTCTGCTTTATTGTCCAACGAATCCGTTTTTAACCAGTGAAAGGGTTTGGTCCCAAGGGTTTTGGAACCAGTCGGTCTGATCGTGGGTCCTTATTTAAAAAAATTGGTCGGGATTTGGTTTTCACATGAAGGGAAATACTGGAAATTATTTAAATGAGTAATAGTGATTATTTGATCAAAAGTAAACGGTGTTGAAGAAACCGGGGATTGCTGCAGCTCCTACAATGACGAAAAGTCGAGACCTTTATTAACCTGAAGGATTATCGATCACTCTATCTGCTTTTCCAGGTTTTTTTTCCCTCTCCACCCACAACAAATGCTTTTATCACTTTGTTGTTTGGTGAAATTATTGGAGGAAAAAACGCTTTTTCTGGGAATATTTGCTTTTTGTTGTGAATACGACCGCTGGTAAAATACAGGTTTTTAAAATTTACGTATAAGTCTGGTATTTCAAGAATGGAGAAAAAACTAATGACGGTCACTCAACTCCACTAAGTGCCATTATATTACTGGTTAGTTGCTACTACAACACTGTATTCTCCTATTCACTGGTATCACCAGATTATATGCGAGGTACACTAGCAGGCCAGGAAGATTATTATAACTGACCTGTGTGGTAAGTTTCTGGCGACTTCTGGCACCTGCCTCCTTAGGCCTATCACTTCAGTTTGAATTACACGTGTTTTAAAAGACACTTTAGCATTTATTATCTATATACTAGGGTGCCACTGTAGTATACACTATAACACTATGTATATACAATATTATTATTATTATTTTGCACGCGGCACACTAGGCCTATGATACCCTTCTGGCAGTAAACTCTGCTAGGTAGTGCACACTAATTCTCCTTTATGACTCAGCATAAACTATTTTCTGCCCAAGATTGGTTCCAAGGGCTAGAGGGATGTATCGTATAAGATCGATGGCACAAATTAAAGTTCTAGCACGTAAGAGACCGTGAAAACACGAAAAAACACGGAGCACAACGTGGCACGGCACCTATGTTGGGATTCTAGCACTACTACTACAGGGCCAAATACTAGAAACCTTACTCAAGAAAAAAATTCTTTGGGTGAGTATAATACCAAGCACATCTGTCGAGGCGCACATCAACCAAGTAACTGCTGCAAGCACATGGGCGACTACCGAACCTAAGAACAGCATTCCAACAACTCAGTAAGAAGTATTTCTGGATCCTGTACACTGTGTACATCAGACCATATTAGAGAATGCAGCTCCAGTTCGGAACCCTCACTTGGCCAAGCACGTCAGAAAACTTGAGAAAGTGCAAATTGCACCGAGACTAGTCCCGGAGCTAAGGGACATGTACTACAAGGAGAGGTTAAGAGAACTAGTCCTGAGGACACTGGAGAACATGAAGGACGGGTGAGGGGGGTCATGATAACGACATATGAAATTCCGAGAGGAATCAACAAGGTGGACTGTTACGGTTAGTGCACTCCGTAACAAAATGCTTCATAGAATAAGAAGGGTGTTCCAAACTTGGAAATATAAGGCACAAAAAAGAGTTACTCAGTCTTTTCTAATTTCTTTTTTTATTGAAAAGCTTAAATATCTATTAAATATCACTTCAACAGAAACTGCCGGTCACATAAAGAAATACTAGGTGGAATGTACATCATAGACACCTTCCATTGGCTATGTCTATACTACCACTATAATTAAGCCAGCCCAATTCAGCCCCCACACCGTCTACAACAGTTTATGACTCATCATGGTGTCTACAAGCTACTCAACGTCTACATATCCTCAGCCATTGCAGTTTTTTCTTGTGTTGCCCAGTCATTTTTTTTTTTTCTTGCTCTTCCATTCCCGGTTCTTCGCCATTCTCTTTGGAGTCATGGGTTCGAATCCCACCGCTACCACCAATGTTTACGGGTTTATTTGGTCGTTCTTGTTAGCGGGGAGTAATAATAAGGCTTTGGAGGCTTCTTACTTTATTTGCAATGTCGTGGGGTACACAGGCAGTGTGTCAAGTGCCTATTGCCTGGGAGGGCAGTGCCCAGCAAGGGATAGAGGAGTAGGTCTTGTTGACTGAGTGAAGGTCGCTGAGAAAGTGAGGCAGAGGCAGGTGTGGGCATACTGAAGTGGTAGGCCTATAGGTGGCAGTACGAGCATGGCACGAAATATGAACTCAGCTGGCAGACAGCATAGGCTCTCTATGCAGACAGTACAGGCTGTCTACACTTCCCCTCACGCCTCTTCCACGCCTCCCACAACCCACATCCCAGTGCCTCCTCCTCCCAAAATCCTATCCCATCCCAGCCTTCAAGCCCCACCAGGCCACCACGTTGAAATTAACTACTTCTCAGGCACTGCTCTTCCACGCACCATACCTTCTTCAAATCCTTGCTCCATCCAGCAGTCTAGCTAGATAGATGGATGCCAGTCAGGAGGAAGCTAGCAGCCAGAGCAATGGAATGGCTAGCAATGCTAGGAGAGGAAAGTGTCGGTCGTGTTTACAGAATCGCTGTCTCAACACTAATGGTTTCCTCCGCAAACACAGTAACTGCCCAGGTTCATGATATCCTCCTGTGGAAAGTGATTACCCACAGCCACTTCAAGCACCAACACACTCCAACAGATTTCATCTCGTCAGATGATATCTTCGAAGTAATTTAAGCAACAGGTACCAGGACACTCGCACATGTTCCCAAAGCATCCCTTCCAAATTCAGCTGGGAAATTTGCAGACTTATTGAAAAAGTAAACGATGGTCCCACTATTCTAAATGCTCCACCAACCATAAAGGCATGGGACAACTTGTTAGCCTTCGGCAATGTCTGCTTAGCTGTGCTGGATAGAAGGGGCAAGAGGATACCCTCAATAATAATTAAATCGTTAAGAATCTTTCCTAGAACTGATAACCTCATTCGCCTTCTCCATCAATATAAAAATGGGAGAGGAAGAACCCTTATTCATTCCACTGTCCATGAAAAAAAATCAGGAGTCCAGGTAAGCAAGAAAATTGAACTGGGCAACACCGTGGGGGCAATCCGGATAATCACCTGTGAAGAAACAGTTCAAATTCAATTCAAATTCAAAGTTTATTCTCTATAAGGATTACAATGCTGAGTTTACAGAAATTTGGTTATTGTGTGGTTTACATGTAGTAAAATAATGATTACAGAGTGTACCACTAGAACGCTTAGCATGGCTAGGCATTTCGGGCAGACTTAGTTTTATTCTTAATTGTAAAATATTACAAATTATGAGGTAAGTTGGTATTATGGCTTAGTGACTAAATACTAGTTTGTGAGTTTAGCAATGGCAGAGATTTCCTTCGCCTTATCTGTCAAAGGTACCTGATAGTAACCTTTAAGAAGATCTAACTTGGACACAAAAGTAGCCTTACCCACAAAGTCGATTACGTCATCCAGACGAGGAAGAGGGTAAGCATCTGTAATTGTGACCTTATTCACTTTACGGTAGTCTGTACACATACGAAACCCTCCATCAGCCTTTTTAACAAGGATGCACGGTGAAGCCCATGGACTAGATGATTCCTCCACTAACCCATGCTTTAACAGAAATTCTACTTTCTGCTGAAGTAGCCTCTGTTTGTCAGGATTAGCTCTGTAGGGGGAGAGTTTAATAGGTTTAGAGTTTCCCACATCTATATCATGATAACCTAACGTACATTTTTTCGGCACATCCGAAAAAATATCAGGGTTTGACTGTAGAAGCGCAGTTAAACTTGTTGCTTGAGTTTCAGATAACCCCACCATTGAGGAGGACAGAGTTTGGAATTTTAACATTAATTTCAGAAATAGAGTGCAAAGAGTCAGAGTCGTCATCAGAGGAAGAGGACAGAGTCATTATTGGGACTTTATCTGGCGTATGAAAAGATTTTAATTGATTAATGTGGTAAGTTTTAGTTTTTGAGGTCTTATCAATGGGAGCTACCACATAATTTACATCAGATAATCTACTTACAATCTGCATAGGTCCCGTAAATCTAGCTTTCAAGTTGTGGCCAGGTATAGGTTCCTGCACCAACACCTTGTCTCCTGGATGGAAGGAGCGGAATTGTGCATTTCTGTCATACCTCTGCTTCATCTTATTTTGAGCTGCCTTTAGGTTAGCCTTGGCTAACTGACGTGCTACCTGCAACCTTGAAGACGGGTTGTAGAGTGTTGAGCTAACGTCTTCTCCCATCCATTCTTCTTTGAGCACCCGAAGAGGACCTCATACATTGTGCCCAAAGATCAGCTCAAACGGACTATACCCAGTAGACTCTTGCACCGTTTCTCGCACTGAGAACAGCAACAAAGGTAGTGATTCATCCCAGTCTGTAGGAAAATGTATGCAAAAAGTTCTTATCATGGTCTGATGGAATCTTTCCAAAGCGCCCTGGGACTGAGGATGATAGGCAGTGGATAAGTTGTGGATTATCCCTAACCTAGTTAATGCTTCCCTAAATGCTTTGGCAGTGAAGCTAGTACCTTGATCACTTTGAATAGTTTTAGGAATACCAAAACAAGAAATGAATCTGGTTAAAGCTTTGAGAATAGATTTAGTATTAATACTGTGCATGGGAATTGTTTCAGGGTATCTAGTTACTCTATCCATAATGGTAAATAAATACTGATTTCCCAACTTTGATCTAGGTAGTGGACCTACACTTTCTATAATTAAATCTGCAAAAGGTTCTCCATCAGCAGGTATAAGTTGGAGAGGTGCAGGTTTAATGGAATGTCCAGGTTTCCCTACTTGCTGACATTCTCGGCAACACCGGATATGATTCTTCACATCCTTCTTTAATTTTGGCCAATAAAATTCTTTTGTAATTCTATATAATGTTTTAGTAATTCCTAAGTGACCTCCTAATGAGGTATTATGAGCTATATTCAATATTTGAGGACTAAACTTTGTTGGAACTACTAACCTGTCAGACAATTGCCGGCCCTCTATCTCCTTACCAGTCTCAGTGCAGATCCAATGGTTGTTTTTAAGTTCATACTTGACTGGATGATCCAAAGAGGATTTACCCATGGCTGCCTGAAAAGCGAAATTTAAGGAAGGGTCCTTTCGTTGTTCCTCCCGGAAGGACAGTCCCTCGGGCATGGAAACAGATACCTGGAGTTTACCTGGAGAGAGTTCCGTGGGTCAACGCCCCCGCGGCCCGGTCTGTGACCAGGCCTCCTGGTGGACCAGAGCCTGATCAACCAGGCTGTTACTCCTGGCTGCACGTAAACCAACGTACGAGCCACAGCCAGGCTAGTCAGGAACCGACTTTAGGTGCTTGTCCAGTGCCAGCTTGAAGACTGCCAGGGGTCTGTTGGTAATCCCCCTTATGTTTGCTGGGAGGCAGTTGAACAGTCTCGGGCCCCTGACACTTATTGTATGGTCTCTTAACGTGCTAGTGACATCCCTGCTTTTCATTGGGGGGATGTTGCATCGTCTGCCAAGTCTTTTGCTTTTGTAGTGAATGATTTTCGTGTGCAAGTTCGGTACTAGTCCCTCTAGGATTTTCCAGGTGTATATAATCATGTATCTCTCCCGCCTGCATTCCAGGGAATACAGTTTTAGGAACCTCAAGTGCTCCCAGTAATTGATGTGTTTTATCTCCGTTATGCGTGCCATGAAGGTTCTCTGTACATTTTCTAGGTCAGCAATTTCACCTGCCTTGAAAGGTGGCAATCCTGCAACCTTGGAATAGGAAGACTTGATCGGGGTCTGTTCACTTGATCTACGAGGCTTTGGCCAGTTTTCCTCGTAAAACAAAGTGGCTATTCCGAGATCGGAGTCGTCTAAGAATAGGTCAACATTCTCGCCAGACAACCCTCGGGAGGTTGCCCGAGTTATGGCCAACACCGGAGAAGAATTAATCATTATGGGTTCAGGACGCACACTAGCAGTAGTAATGTTATTACCCAGTAATAACATGGCATCTTTCATGGGGAATCCTTCGGATACACCTACAGTCAAGTATCCAGTGTAATATTTGCACTGTACATAAATTTTATGCAAAGGGACAGAATATATAGCTCCTCCAAATGCTTCCAACAAAACAGAGGAATTTAAGGTGTTCTTTGAAAAGGGTAATATTCCCTCTCTTATAAGTGAGCAATATGCTCCAGTATCTCTAAAGGTTTTGACTTCAGTTGTTTTGGAGTTTTCCTGAAGGAAATAAGACTCTGACAATAAGGGGCCATCCCTTTTTCTACTTCTTTCAAGGACATGTTACTAGGGATATTAGAGAGTCTCCCAATGGGTTGGGGTTTGTGGGGGCAGTTGGAACGGATGTGACCTACTTGGTTACACATGTAGCAGGCGACAGGTTTGCTTTTAACTCCCTGCTGACGTTGCAACTGGTGTCGCTCTGGCTGGTGTCTCTCTGGATACTCTTGTCGAGTTGCACCATGATGAGGAGTTTGTCTCTCACCAGGTGGAGCACAAGTTGAGAAGCGAGGCTCAGGTGACTTAGTTGGCTGACGTAGACGTTCTCCTTCCGGCTGGCACTTCATCCTCCAAGGTTGACGATCTCTGCTCATGCCAGGCTGTTGAAAAGAGAGCCGGGACCGCTCGGACAAGGAGCGGTTAGTTTCAAAGGTATCAGCCAACCTGGCTGCCTCCAATGCAGTGGTTAAGTCACGATCCTGCAGAAAGACTCGAACCTCTGGTCTCACAGACTCCAGCAGGTTGTCAACCAGAATAAGTTGCACAAGAACATCGAAGGTAGCAACACCACTTGCTTTATACCAGCTGGTAAAAGCTTTGGTCTGCTGTCGCACAAAATCAACCAGGGATTGACCAAGTTGTCGTCTGCCTAGCTTGAAAAGCTTCCGATACTTAGCTGGGATACAAGTATATGCTCCCAACACTGTGGTCTTCACTACTTTATAATCGGAAAAAATCAGTGTCATTTAACACTGACGTAAATTCCTGTGCCTTACCAAACAATGCAGTGTGAACCAATGATGCCCAATGCTGTTCCGGCCACCTCAAGGCTCGAGCCTGATTTTCGAAGCTTTCGAAAAATTGTTCTGGTTTGGCCTCATTGAAGCGGGGAACAAGCTGTACTGCTTTCTGTAAACTAAAATCATTTACAAGATGCGAAAACTGCCTTCTTTCTTTTTCCCTATCAAATTCTTCTTTTGCAAATGTCTCCGTTCCCTAGTCTGCTCAAGATTGATTTTTGCCAGTTCAAGTGCCAACGCCACTGATTCACCTTGAGACAATCCTGCTGCACTAGACTGACGATTTTGCTCCGTTTTGTTCCTAGTTCCCGTAGAGGGAGGAGTCTGATGTGCCATCTCTTCTTCTCGAAGTTTGTCGGTGATCAGTGAACGCAGTTGTGCAGCTGTGAGAGTGCGTTCGCAATCAATGCCAATGGAACTAGCAATTTGCCAACAACTCTGTAGGGACAATTTACGTAGGTTAACAAGGTATATGCCGACACCAGACGTCTGACTCGTCTAGGTGGCATATATAACCAGTTTGTTTGGTGTTCTGGTAGCGGGGTGTAAATGATACATGTCTTTGGAGGCTTCTTACTTTATTGTTAAGTCGTGGTGGGTACACAGGCTTGTGTGTTGTGCCCATGGCCCAGGCAGGGCCATCCCACGAGAGCTAGTAGGACTAGTTCTTGACTGAGTGATGGGTGTCGCCAGAGTGAAAGTGAGGCAAGGGCAGGCAGACTGGCGTGCCCACCGAGAGGCCGGGCTACAGAGGGCAGCACCTTATGAGCTAAGCTGGCAGACAGCATAGGCTGTCTGTGCAGACAGTACAGGCTGTCTACATACGCGCATCGTCCTGATGCGACAATACTGGTGGTAAAAGAAACTCGGTCTCTCTCTCATGGGAACAGGGCACAGAATACAAAATAAAAACATATATATACATATGGACATGGAAAAAAAAACTTCCTACAGGGAGGGAAGAAAAAAACATGTGGGGTGTGCTAAACATCGTGGTCATAGACAGTGAGCGTCGAAGGGCATCACTGCATGCCTTCCTGCATCTGGACAGATACTGCAACACAGGAGACATTGCTGCGGCTGAGCTGTGATGTAACAGGGTATGGTCTTCTCTGGAATGGTGAAGCAGGCATTGTAGGAGTCGCTGCAGGTTTCACTCAACCTGGGGCACGACATGCTGGTGCCCTCGAGTGAGGCATCGACAAAACTCGGCAACTGGGCAGGACTTCTGGCAAGCGACTCAGGAGGACACTTCTCGACTGGTACTGTCACTGGGCTGTCACTGCCGGCGAGCGTGGAGCGAGTCGTGGCAGAGACGACTGGGCGAAACATCTGAGAGTCGTAACATCATGCACAAAACTGCAGTGAGCGAGCTAGCAGTCAAAGTGACATCTTTGTGCAGGCTGCTCACTGAAGCTTGTGACACGAGGCTGACAGCGCCTGCCGACAGGGCTAACTGCAGCTTGACGAGTGTCATTCTCTCGGCAGTTGGAGTTACAGCAGAGGTTAGTCTAAGCGTCCCCAGACTTGTTTCTCTACATATAACTGCATTCTGAAGGTCTGGAGGTGAAGTGAAACAAATCTCGATGGGAATTGTAGCAGGTACGATTCTGCAGAACCTCTATGAGCGACGAGCATAAGAGCTTTCTGTACAAGGGCTCGGGGCTCAGGCTGAGTTATATAACAACTGTCAAACACACTGGTCACATTGGGCGACTTAGCACAGTGGTGCTACTCAGGTCTGGCTCAGACCTCACTGGACACATGGAAACTACACACACCCGCGGTACATGCAGTACACTAACATGTGATAACACTGAGAGGAATTAATTAACACATGACATATATCTTCTCTCAATCTTCTCGACAATACTGAAATAATTACTAGAAACACTCGATGTGACATCATGTGATGTCAGGCGTGATATCGCGAGGTGACGCCAGCAGCACTGTGACGTCACCAGACATCTCGAGGTGACGTCAGGCAGACATCGTGACGTCATGAAGTCGGGCAGCATCGTGGGTGACGTCAATGTGATGTGGGCAGCAGACCACAGCATGCGGCCTGGGACATCTGGCTCGGTAACTCACGTGGCTCGTAGATCCACGTGACATCGTCCACACCCACGTGGCGTCGGGATCCACATGGCATGCTGATCCTCGTAGCTTCGAGTGGCCTCGGGCACTAGGATACACAGCTCTGGCAATGAATTCACACGGAAAACAGCAGAAAACACAGCAGAGGGAGTGGGCAGTGGTGAGTGGTGTATGGTAGGCTGGTGAGGTGTGAGAGTACAGCAGGGTGAGGCAAGGAATGGCCACTTCCTCCTCTCTCACAAACACGTGGAGAAACTCACACTGGACACTGAAATCACCACAAAACTCACCTCTGGCTTGCTGAAACAGCTGTGCTGAGCTGAACAACAACAGCAACATACAAGTGACGCTGAACACGTGACTTGAGAAACAGCATGGGACGCTGTAGTGTGAGGTCACTGGGACGCCACTTACAATTCTCGAAGAAACTCGGAAATTTTCGGCTAGATCCTGCTTGTACCTGTGTCTGGATGCTCAAACGTGCAGACACGACATCAGAATAACTCGTTGAGAGACGGATGCTTCTTGTATAGGGTGATAAAGTGAAGATGACTTCATACCTTCCTTCCTCTCTCCGGGCAAACACAACTGCTGTGACCACCTCTTCCAACCATTTATAACCGGTTTGTTTGGTGTTCTGGTAGCGGGGTGTAAATAATACACGTTTTCGGAGGCTTCTTACTTTATTGTTAAGTCGTGGTGGGTACACAGGCTTGTGTGTTGTGCCCATGGCCCAACATGCCAGGCAGGGCCATACCACGAGAGCTAGTAGGACTACTTCTTGACTGAGTGATGGGTGTCGCCAGAGTGAGAGTGAGGCAAGGGCAGGCAGGCTGGCGTGCCCACCGAGAGGCCTGGCTACAGAGGGCAGCACCTTAGTGCTGCAAAATATGAGCTAAGCTGGCAGACAGCATAGGCTGTCTGTGCAGACAGTACAGGCTGTCTACACATACCCCAAAGTATAAGTTATTTGCTATGCACAGTAAGATTGCAGAATACCTCAATGTAACACTTTATTTACAGAACACGCTTAACTATGCAGAGTACATATATATAATATATATATATATATATATATATATATAATATATATATATATATATATATATATATATATATATATATTACAGGTAGTAGGTTGGTAGACAGCAACCACCCAGGGAAGTACTACCGTCCTGCCAGATGACTGTGAAACAAAAACCTGTAACTGTTTTGCATGATGGTAGGATTGCTGGTTTTCTTTTTTCTGTCTCATAAACACGCTAGATAACAGGGATATCTTGCTACTCCCTACTTACACTTGGTCACACTTCACAGACACGCACATGCATATATATATATATACATACATCTAGGGTTTTTCTCCTTATTCTAAATAGCTCTTGTTCTTTTTTATTTCTTCTATTGTCCATGGGGAAGTGGAAAAGAATCTTTCCTCCGTAAGCCATGCGTGTCGTATGAGGCGACTAAAATGCCGGGAGCAATGGGCTAGTAACCCCTTCTCCTGTATACATTTACTAAAAAAAGAGAAGAAGAAAAACTTTATAAAACCTGGGTTGTTTAAATGTGCGTGGATGTAGTGCGGATGACAAGAAACAGATGATTGCTGATGTTATGAATGAAAAGAATTTGGATGTCCTGCTCTAAGCGAAACAAAGCTGAAGGGGGTAGGAGAGTTTCAGTGGGGGGAAATAAATGGGATTAAATCTGGAGTATCTGAGAGAGTTAGGGGCAAAGGAAGGGGGAGCATAAAAGTTAAAAGATCAGGGGGTTGGAAAGGGGAAAAAAAGAATAGGGAAAGTGGGAAATTCGAGAAATTTGGGGGAAAAGTAAAGGTTGGATGCGAGAAGTGGGTAAAAATAAGGTGTATGCCCCCCGGGAAAGAGAATTGGGAGAGGGGGAGAAGGGGATTTTTTTGGGGGATGGTTTTAAAGGGAAAAAGTTAGGGGCCTTTGAACCAAATGAAGAGTAATTTTTGGTAGGGGACCAGAATGTAAAGGGAGAAACCTTTTTGAGAGGGTGTGGTAGGGGAAGTTTGGGGTGCCAGGTTAAAAAGATTAAAGGGAGCCCCTTTTTTTGAACTTTGTATAGAAAAAGGGGTTTAAATTATAGGTTTAAAAAATATTTTAAAAAAAAAGAGGTTTAAAAATTATACACCCATTTGAGGTGGCGAAAAAAGACATATTTTTGGGTTATGTTTGGTGATAAAAGACTGTTGAGGGGAAAACTTCGGGGGTGTACTTTTTTATTTGGGGGGCCCCCAGTAAATCCGGTTAAACCCCCTTTTGTTTAATTACCCCAAAAGTTAAAAAGGTGGGGGGGGGAAACAAAAGGAGGGGGGGTGGCCTTTGGGGAGGGGAGGTTTGGGTTTTTAAACCTAAAAGGACCGAAAAGGGGAAAATAAACCCCCCAAAGGGGAGAGGGTAATTAAACAAAGGCAAAGGGGGCGAAAGGGAAAAGGGGGGAGGTTTTTAAAAAGAGTGTTAGAGTGTTCACCAAAAATTTGGGGGTTTCAGGAAAGTGGGTGCAGGGGGGAAGGGGGGAGCGAAAGGGGGAATGATGGTAAAAGTAGTAAGGGGAAAAAAGGGTTTGCATAAGGAATTTTTTCAAAAATAAAGTGATGCAAGGAGGGAAGGGGTTTTGGAGAAAAAGAGAGAGGTTAAAAAAAGTGGTGAGCAAAGTAAAAAGAGAGGGAAATTTAGAGAGTGGGTGAGCTGTTAAAACAAATTTTGTTGAAAAAAAAGAAAAATTTTGGAGTGAAAATTAAAAAAAGTAAGGGAAACCTAGAGAACAAATTTGGATTTTTCAGTTAAAATAGGGAGGAAAAAGTTATTTAAAAAGGGGAGTTAAAAAGGTATTGGGGAAAATGGAGGGAATATTTTGAGGAATTTTTTAAAAGTTGATGAAGATAGGGAAGCTTGATTTTTTGTATAGGGCAAGGGGGGGAAAAACATCTTTTAGGAGTGAGGAAGAGCCAGTTGTGATGTGGGGGAAGTTCGTGAGGCGTAGGTAAAAATGAAAGGGGGTAAGGCACCCGGGGTTTGTGGGATAAAGATAGAAATGTTTAAAAGCAGGTGGGGATATAGTTTTGGAGGGGTTGGTGCAATTATTTAATAAATGGTATGGAAGAGGGTAAGGTACCTAGGGATTGGCAGAGAGCATGCATAGTCCTTTGTATAAAGGCAAAGGGATAAAAAAGAGTGCAAAAATTATAGGGGGAAAAGTCTGTTGAGGTACCTGGTAAAGTGTAATGGTAGAGTATAATTGAAAAAAATAAGAGTAAGACGGAGAATAGGATAGCAGATGAACAAGGAGGCTTTAGGAAAGGTAGGGGTGTGTGGACCAGGTGTTTACAGTTGAAACATATAAGTGAACAGTATTTTGATAAGCAAAGAGGTCTTTGTGGCATTTATGGATTTGGAAAAGGCGTATGACAGGGTGGGTAGGGGGCAATGTGGCAGATGTTGCAAGTGTAAGGTGTAGGAGGTAGGTTACGAAAGCGTGAAGAGTTTTTTACGAGGATAGTGAGGCTCAAGTTAGAGTATGTAGAAAAGAGGGAAATTTTTTCCCAGTAAAAGTAGGCCTTAGACAAGGATGTGTGATGTCACCGTGGTTGTTTAATATATTTATAGATGGGGTTGTAAGAGAAGTAAATGCGGGGGCCCCTTGGGGCAAGGGGGCGTGGATTAAAAATAAAGAATCACACACGGGGTGGGAGTTGTCCACCTCTTTGGCTGATGACACTTTGCTCTTGGGAGTTTAAAGAGAAGCTGCAGAAAATTGGGGGGATAAATTTTGGGTAGGGGTCCCAAAGAAAAAAATTAAAAAGGTGAATACAGGAAAGAGAAAGGTTTATGGGGAAATAACAAAAAAAAATTAGGTGTTTAAAGATTGAAAAATCAGATTGGAGGGAGAGAGTATGGAGGAGGTGAACGTATTCAAATATTTTGGGAGTGGACGTGTCAGCGGAGGGGTCTATGAAAGATGAGGTGAATCATAAATTGATGAGGAAAAAGAGTGAGTGTGCACTTAGGAGTCTGTGGAGACAGAGAACTTTGTCCTTGAGGCAAAGGGGGGAATGTATGAGAGTAAATTTACCAACGCTCTTATATGGGTGTGAAGCATGGGTGATGAATGTTGCAGCGAGGAGAAGGCTGGAGGCAGTGGAGATGTCATGTTGAGGGCAATGTGTGGAGTGAATATAATGCAGAGAATTCGTAGTTTGGGAAGTTAGGAGGAGGTGCGGGATTACCAAAAACTGTTGTCCAGAGGGCTGAGAGGGGTTGTTGAGGTGGTTCGGACATGTAGAGAGAAGGGAGCGAAACAGAATAACTTCAAGAGTTTTATCAGTCTGTAGGGGAAGGAAGGCGGGGTAGGGGTGGGCCTAGGAAGGGTTGGAGGGAGGGGGTAAAGGAGGTTTTGTGTGCGAGGGGCTTGGATTTCCAGCAGGCATGCGTGACGTGTTTGATAGGAGTGAATGGAGACAAATGGTTTTTTAATACTTGACGTGCTGTTGGAGTGTGAGCATAGTAACATTTATGAAGGGATTCAGGGAAACCGGCAGGCCGGACTTGAGTCCTGGAGATGGGAAATACAGTGCCTGCACTCTTGAAGAGGGGTGTTAATTTTTGCAGTTTAAAAACTGTAGTGTAAAGCACCCTTCTGGCAAGACAGTGATGGAGTGAATGATGGTGAAAGTTTTTTTTTTTCGGGCCACCCTGCCTTGGTGGGAATCGGCCAGTGTGATAATAAAAAATAATAATAAAATATATATATATATATTAAATGTATATGTCCCAAGTCACGATCTTAAATTTGCTAGTTGCACTCACTGACCCTTTATAGTAAATAAGTCAGGTAGGTGTGCAAACTTTGACACAACAACTTCAGAATGTCCTCATCTAATCAGACTTAAAATGTGTAAATATTAGTTTAAACCTCCTATGATTTTTTGTCCCTTAGCAATTTCAGCTGTTAACTAAATAAATATATATTTGCAATTTTTTAGCAGCGATCTGGAAATGTTTACTCAGTATGTTATTAAAATAGCATCGCGTGAGAGTGTTTTAACACTTGATTGTTCACCATAACTCTCCACCTCCGCAACAATGACTATCATTACGAATCATAAAAAGAGTACCAACACCACTTTCCACTAACACCAAAAAGAATGCCACAGCTACCACCTTACATTACCAGTAATGCCTTAACTGCCACAATCTCTTATCACTCTTACCATCGACAATACCTCAACCACTACCATCAGCGCAGCAAATACTACCACATGCATTAGCATTGCCCACAATACAACTATTTCCACCCACCTAAACCATTACTACCACTAACATTTCAGACATAGAAGTGTAAACCATATCATCGTGTCATTCTTTGTAGGTGATACTAGAATCAGCATGACACTGTCGACACAGGAAATCTCCAAGCAGAAATAAACCAAGTTTACCAATGGGCAACGGAAAATAATGTAATTTTCAATGAGGACAAATTTCAATTTTTTCCGCTTTGGAAAACTGGAGGAAATAATAACTAGCCTTGAGTATACCACACAGGAGGCCTGGTCACAGACCGGGCCGCGGGGGCGTTGACCCCCGGAACTCTCTCCAGGTAAACTCCAGGTAAACACTCTAACCGCACAACTGATAGAAAAAGTTGTGTGAAAAACTTGAGTGGTAATGTAGGAAAACACACTAAATGAAGATAGTGAAACTGGAGTATACCTTGAGAGAGTTTCGAGGGTCAACGCCCTCGGGGCTCGGTCTGAGACCAGGCTTCGTGGTGGATCAGGCTGTTACTGCTGGCCGCACGCAAACTGATGTACGAATCAAAGCCTGGTTGGTCAAGTTCTGACCTTAGGTGCCTGTCCAGTGCCTTCTTGAAGACAACCAGGGGTCTATTGGTAATCCCCCTTATGTATGCTTGGAGGCAGTTGAACAGTCTCGGGCCATGGACACTTACTTTGTTGTTTCTCAGTGTACTCGTGGCGCCCCTGCTTTTCATTGGGGGAATGTTGCATCTTCTGCCGAGTCTTTTGCTTTCATATGGAGTGAATTTCATGTACAAGTTTGGTACTAATCCCTCTAGGATTTTTAGAGGGGATATCATCATGTATCTTCCTCGCCTGCATTCCAGGGAATACAAATCAAATCAAATCATGGTGATGAAACAGGTAAAGACAATATTATTTAGTTTACAGAGGTACAAAGTAGCAATATTGCTGGAGGTGGAACAAAGGAATAATGCCTCGGGGAATAGTGTTGACACACGTTGCATGCAAAGAATATGTAATCTTAACACACACAGGCTGCGTCCCTAACCAGCGAACCAGATACTAAGGATCTGACAATCCAACAGGGCCCCATTGTCAGATCAGTATCTAGATTCAGCCAATGAGAAGGTGGATCTGGCAATTGCGAAGATGATGTGGTTACCACTCACGTTTTCACCCTTGTCATTTCCATTCTATAGCTGGTTGAAGCACGGTGGTCTGCTTTCTGCGATTTTGCCTTGATAATCGTGGCATGCACTAATATCTATTGCTGTACATAGTGTATATAGTGTACATACTTCTGTTTATACTTGGTGATAGATAATACAATTCAAAGTTTTTCTGCTGTGCTTATCTTGCTCCCTTTACACCCAGGATAACGGGCCTTTGAGTACCTAGGTTGTAATAGCACATCACCAGTAAAAACTGGTGGAGGCACTGATGTTCATACAGGGGCGGTAGGTTGTGCGGAAACAGTAAAAATATGCACCAGCAAGGAATGCAGCCACAACAAAATCCTAGCAAACAAAATTCCAGTCTATGAAAATCCTAGCCATGGTATATCTGGTAAAGCAGGTGGGACATGCACCTTTGACAATCCCAAAAAATACCACACCCACAGGACAACAGGATTAGATATTTATTTTGACAAAATACATGGTTGTACAGAGGAATATAATAGTTGGGTGTACATGCCAAAAGCCCCTCTGTATGCTGAGCATTTCAGGCAACTGCCCTTCATGTAGCTTATTTCACCACGAAATGTGTCACTCGTCACTCCATGAAAAAGAATGCTACAACGTATAATGGCAGGCACATCATCTAAATGGGACAAGAAGACACAGACCAGCCGGACTATGGGAAACAAAAGACGGAAGTCATAACCTCTCCAAAGAAGGAGATTTTTTAGTGCCAGGATAGAAAAATGACTGGCAAAAAAGACAGAAATCTTACACCAACTGAAAACACCTTTTGAGCAGAGGCACAGTGTATGGCCTTCACTACAGAACAACAAATATTAAAGCCAACAAGTGAAACCTCTCTAAATTCCATCAATATAACGACATTTGTCTTTACAAACATACAGGGTCTAAAGCTGCCAACAAACAAAAAATTCCTTACATCAAGGGACTGCTCACGGAGTCAAAAGCCATGTTGCAGCTTTCACAGAGACCCACATAAAGGATCATATTGACATCGAAATATTGGATACCAGGTTATAACCTATTCAGATGCAACAGACTAAACAGGCTGGGTTGGCTTGTACGTCACAGAGTCGCTCATTTGCTAAAAACTACTGTACACCTCACATGATGTAGTTGAAGTTTTAGCAGTGAAGATTGAAAACCAAAATCTTGTTGTGGTTGTATACAAGCCTCCGGATGCAACTTCCCAGCAATTCCAGGAACACCTTTTGAAAATTGACCACTGTGTGGAAAATCTCCGAACTTCTGCCTAAGACATGTTAATTACTGGGAGATTTCAGCTTGAAACATCTAAAATGGACAAGTGTAGCAAATATTTTAGCAGAGATCACTCCAGGGGCTAGCTCAGGTGAAAATTCACACAAACACAAGCTATTAATCTCTGTACCATATTCAATTTAAACCAGCAAACATCAGAGCTTACGCTGGACCTCATCTTCACCAACATAATATAACCGTATCAAAGACAATACACGCAGATCGCAACTTAATAGAGGTACAGACATGTTTGCACAGGGCTCCTAACCACCAAATGTGATCAGTCATGAGGGTGTCTTCACAAAATTCAGCTTCAATAACAAAAACATGCAATGGGAACAAGTCAACATTGTCCTAAATGAAAAAAGTTGGGAAGATATCCTAAACAACATGGATCCGAACCTTTGCCTAGAAAAAATTAACTCTGTGGCACGTGAGGTCTGCACAAGGCATTCCATTAAGAAAAAGCAAGACTGCCCCTGTCACGTGCCTTCAGTATTCTATGGAGAGGGATCATGGACACAAGCGTCATCCTACACTCACTAAAAACAACTAACATAGCCCCACTCTACAAAGATGCCAATAAAACAATTGTAAAGAACTACATACCGATAGCACTAACATCCCATATCATAAAAATCTTTGAGAGGGTTCTAAGAAGCAAGATAGCCAACCACCTAGATACCTATCAGTTACACAACCCAGGGCAACACAGGTTTAGAGCAGGTCGTTCCTGCCTGTCCCAGCTACTGGACCACTATGACAAAGTCCTGGATGTTATAGAGGATAAACAAAATACAGGTGTAGTATACACAGACTTTGCAAAAGCCTTCGACAAGTGTGACCATGGCGTAATAGCTCACAAAATACGTAATTAAGGAAAAAACAGAAAAAGTTGGTAGATGGATCTATAACTTCCTAACATACGGAACACAAAGAGTAATGAGAACCTTCAGAACTAGGGACGCCAAGCTCATGATGATTCTTTTCAAATCGCTTGTTCTCTCTAGGGTGGAATACTGCTGTACACTAACTTCCCCCTTCAAGGCTGGCGAAATTGCTGACCTGGAGAGTGTACAAAGAGCTTTCACGGCACACATAAGTACGATAAAGCACCTGAATTACTGGGAATGGTTAAGTCCTTTGATTTGTATTCTCTGGAATGCAGAAGAAAGAGTACATGATAATATACACTTGGAAAATCTTAGAGGGATTAGTACCAGACTTGCACACGAGAATCACTCCCTATGAAAGCAAATGACTAGGCAGGAGATGCAACATTCCCTCAATGAAAAGTAGGGGCGCCACGAGTACACTGTGAGACATCATAATGTGTCAGGGGCCCCAGACTGTTCAACTGCCAGCATACATATGGCAGATTACCAATTGACCCCTGACTGTCTTAAAGAATGCACTGGACAGGCACCCAAAGTCAGTACCTGACTAGCCGGGCTGTGGTTCGTACGTCAGTTTGCGTGCTGCCAGCAGTAACAGCCTGGTTGATCAGACCCTGATCCACTACGAGGCCTGGTCTCAGACCGAGCCATGGGGGCGTTCACCCTCGAAATCCTCTCCAGGTATACTCCAGGTATAGGCTCTTACCTTCAAGGATCACAACAGTGTCACTATCACCTGTGCAAGGTAAATGATTGCATGGACAATGAGGACTTTCAAACCAAGGACTGCCATACCAATGATGATCCTTTTTAAATCACTTGTTCTTTCTAGACTGGAACACTGCTGTACATTAACAGTTCCATTCAAGGCAGGTGAAATCGCAGATCTAGAAAATGTACAGAGAACTTTTCCTGCTCATATAAGCTCAGTCAGCCATCTTAATTACAGGGAACATTTGTAATTACTTTACCTGTACTCCCTGGAATGCAGGCGAAAAAGATGCATCATAATCTTCACCTGGGAAATCATAGGACTGGTCCCAAATCTTCACAGAGAAATCAGTCCAAGCGAAAGCAAGACTCTAGGCAGACGGTTCAACATACCCACAATGAACAGCAGGGGCGCCATGAGTACTCAGACAAAAAACACAATAAGTGTCAGGGGCCAAGACTGTTCAACAACCTCCCACCAGGCATAAGGGATATTACCAATAGACCCCTGGCTGCCTTCAAGAGGATGGATATGTAGAGACAGCACCCGATCAGCCTGGCTGTAGCTCGTACGTTGTACTACGTTTGGCCAGCAGTAACAGCCTGAATATTCAAATAGTATAAAGTACCAACAGGTTGGTAAACACATGTGCACCAGTTAAGCATCTTTATTCCGAAATGTTTCGCCTACACAGTAGGCGAAGAAGCCTACACAGTAGGCGAGAAGTTTCATAATAAAGATAACTAACTGTTACACATGTATCTTACTTACTAATAACAGCCTGGTTGATCAGGGCCTCGAGGGCGTTGGCCTCCGCAATAGCCTCCAGGTAGATAGGTGATCAGTCCTTCAGTTTTGAAAAGTGTTCAGCTCCATTACTTCGATCAATGTGTAGCTGATACATGAAAATTGGGTCTTTATACTGGAGCCAAGACAGGGTAGCAGCCCGGCCACCGTGGAGAGAAGACGTCGTCGTTCCTGCTCTTCAGCTGAGCAACTCTGAACACTGTTGCTCGGGAATTTTCTTGTGTTATCCTGAGTAATTCTTCACCAGAGCTGAGAGGAAACTTGCTTGCAGTCACTTCGAGCCCCATCCCAACTTGCTTGCAGTCACTTCACCCCTCTCATCCCCATCCCCCCATTCTCCCCTCACCATACATCAACATGGCCCACACACTACATAAATTTCTATCCTTCTATGTCCTACTTTTTCTTTTTCGGGAACTTCCTTGGGGAGTTAAACAAGGCATTTTGACCCTCTGGGAGCCCGTTGGTTTTTTTTTAAAACCAGCCGATCTTTTTCCTTTGGGCCCCTTTTCCCCCCACTACTCGGGGGAGGGGTATCTTAGGGCTGACCTTCATAAGTCACGAAATAGGATGCAGGCTAACATTAAGGAAAATACCTTTTTTTTAACACCCTCTGCCAGATCTCCTTCCTAGGATCATGGGAGGGGTTCGGAAAGATTACGCATTAGGAAAAAAAGTCCATGAAAGAAATTCTCAAATGATTTGCTCCAACTCAACTGTTGCCCAGGGGATGTTTTTCAAACCCCGCGGAGCAGCTTCCCTCTCTTCGGAAGAAGAGTTTTTAAAATGCTGAAGCATGTGCTTGGATAAATGAAGACTTTGGGGGTTACCCCCCCCGTTGCACCTGACACTAAAAGCCGGGGACTGTGTTTGGGGCCAAATCAACATTTTATGAAACACAGACTGTTAATAAAAATTGTTGATGACATTAAAACCGAAATTCGACCTTAGGGCGTAGAAGCCAAAATTCTCGAACCCCAAAAAACAAAAGGGGAACTTTAAAATTAAAATCGAGACACCAGGACCCAAAAACTGTGTGTAAAAATGGTTTCAAATTTTCTACCAATGTACATCTGACCAAAAATTCTCGGGAAAACGTTTTCGTGTGACCAATTTTTCAAGTGTTTTCCTTTGGTCAAAAAAAAAAAAAAATGAGAAAACAAGGGCAAATTTTGTAGCTTTGCTCTGGCCAAACATTCGTTCGTATTGTACCAAAAAAAAATACACCTAAATGTGTCCTTGTAAGGGAAAAACATCTGCGTTTCTGCTATTTGCCCTGAAAAAAAAAAGGGAAATGCAAAAATTCTTGACCCCAAGAAACTACCCCACTTCTTCTCTCCCAATTTTTCCAATGTTTGGAAATCTGCCCCTTTTGAGCGCCCCAATCTAACCCCTCATTTTAAACAGACCCAACAAAAGGGTTCAGTCCACTCTAGCTCGGGTATCACAGAGGGGGATATAACGAGAGCCAAAAATGTACTTGATGGAAAAAGACTAGAGGTGGGGCTTTAAATTTGGGTTTCGGTTTTAAATGTTTGTTAAGGCTTGGGATCATTTCCTCATTCCCCTGAAAATGTGAAGGCATTAGACCCGCCTTCTCTAACAAGAAGTATGTACCATATCTACATCTAAAAAAAAGCCTAAGTCATCCCTGGCCCAGGGACGCCCTCCCGCAAACCCGGGTTGTAAACTCCTTAAACCCGATAAGTAAACACCTGAACAAAACAACCCCCAAAAGTGGGGCCTACTCTCCCGCTATTTAGCTATCCTGTTAAAACGGAAAATTTTTAGGTAACCCCCTTGCCCTAAAAATTTTCCCCTTGGCCTAACATTCCCCTTAAACCTCACGAGCCTTGCTTCCGAACTGAAAATGACAACTCAGTTTTATGATGATGCTCGAAGACCTAACATTCAATGGTCTGTTAATATTACTCCGGTTGAAGATGTGGTTTTTTTAAATACACAAGCAAAACGAAAGGGGTTCCCCTCCTCCCCTTGATGAGTCCAGCAGGGATATTTGGGGATACAACATGACATTATTGGGGGTTCAGCCCGCAGTACACGAGGAATTTGCAAGAAATAAGGGATTAAAATTTTTCCAACAAATGTTAAAAATTTTTTAATAACCGTTCCCTTTTGGGTTAAACTCATAACACAATCCCGATGTTAACTTTTGAACGAGACTGCTGAAAGGGGTTGATCAACATTTTAAAATTACTGGTTACTCACGTGGAGAAATCAGAGGACCCTTTAGTGGTTTTCCATCTTGAAAAATTTAGGCTATACTTTTAAAAAATATTCAGTTGAGAAGAAACATTCTTGAAATAGAACTAAAAAAGTCGCAGGGAAAACTAGTGATAGTAACTGGATTTTTCCCCCCGAGACAGCCATATATAGATCAATTTCCTCTACATAGGAAAAAGCAGAAATATTCAACAATTCAGTGGAGATTTAATCTCATCCCCTCCCCTCTTCAACTGTGGAGCGGTATTCCACTGGGTGACTTAAAAGGAAAACAACTCTTAATATCATGACAGCTAAAACTTGTCATTTCAAGGCCCATTTTTTAAAAATCGACTTTTTGGCCTCACCCAGGGACACCAATATATAGCAAACAGAGACTGTGCATCTTTCACTGTCGTATATCCCTGGTGGAAATGTAGGATCTGCCATATCCCTGTTAAAACAACACAAACTTCTCCATTTAGAATCCCTGTAACCCCAAAAAACCCAATCTTAACACCCTAGGATTTGACCCCTTCGGGGCATATCTGGTGAAGATGAAATTTGTCTTTGGAAAAATCTACCTTCCAGTGCAATTGATGTGCAATCAGGTCCCTCACAATCGAAAAATTAAAAGACCAAGCAACTTGCCAATTAGTTTCCACAAAGATATACCAACAATAAAACCTACTAGAGAAATTAGAGACACTTTTAAGAAATTATAAAGCAGAATGTCAAGGGCATCTTCAAAGCCAACCCCCAGCAGCTACACTGAACCGATTAAGGCAAAAATTAAATAACATGATTATCTCAAAAACGAGACATATGGAAATTTCTAGTTCTTCAAGTATAAATATAAACAAACCCAGAAAAATTTTTGGAGTAAGATCCGAAAACTTTTGGGGGGCAAAGCACAAGGCCCCTAACTACCTAGTTCATCCCTTCCACTGATGAGGATGATAAAAATGTTGAAATTAAAACTTGAGATCCACGGGACCCGGTAATTTGATGGGTGTGTATGGGAAAAATTCCCCTCCCATAAAAAACATCGTCTTTTTAATAATAATCTTTTTCGTAGTAAATAATGGGAGATGAGAATTTGGGTGATCTACAACCACTCCTTCCATCGATACTTCAATCTTGAAGATCCCACCCGCTACTAGCCCTATTACATTCTAGAATAAGTCAGGTTTTAAAGAATGAGAAATGGGCCCCCGGGGCCTCTCGGGGAATAACAATGAAACAAATAAAGACCTACCTAAAATTTGCAAACAGTCCTTTGGAATACTTTAATGCCATCTTGGCCTCGGACTTTTTCCCCAGTTTTTTTTTAAGACTGCTGGATGATCTTCTTGCAAAAGCCCAATAAAGACATCCCCACAAAAACTATAGACCTATATTTTTACTTGAAGTCCGGGAAAAATTTTCTTGAGAAATCTTTTCCAACAATTGAATTACTATATGGAGTTTAATCATTGTTTTTAAAAAAAAATTTTTGGCTTTAGAACACATAGAGCCCAATCATGCAATAAAAGTTATTTTTGACACGTACAAGTCAAAAACAGCGGGGCAATCTTGCCTTAATTGCCCCCAAGAGTTCTAAAGCTTTTGATGCTTAGGCTGATGGCCTTATAAAAAAAACTCATTGCCCTACCAACCATAACTGGACTTTTTCTCGGTTTTTTAAAATTTTCTTAACCAAAAAAAAAACATCCCACCTTTCAGGCGGGTCGACAGAGATTTTATACCGACAGCGGGTTCCCACAAGGTTTTTGTCTCAGCCCACTTCGTTTAACATTTTTTTGAGACCTTCCTCAACCAGAGTTTAATGACAAAATTGGACACTTTTTTGCAGATATGTTATTCATGTCACTCAAAACTCCAGTAACGGAAAATAAAAGTATGGGGAAAGTCTAGAAAAAATGATAAAAACTTCGCGAACAAAAATTGGAAAAAAAAGGAAATTACGACAAATCCTCAAGGGTTCTTGTTAGACTATGGGTTTTTGCATCAACCTCAAATTTTAAAGGAGGTACTCACAGAGGTACACCTGAGCCATTAGAAACCCAACAAGATCTTGGATATAAAATGACGGGCTCCCCTCCACTAAACATCTCATGAACAAAAAGACAACACACCCAAAACCCGGGTCTTAGCAACTCTTTCATTAAATCAAGCCCCCAAATGCAAAAAAAATCTTATAAAAGATAATAAAAAACCCATACCGAAAACCCTTGTGTCCCCCCAAGTCATTAACAACAAAAAACCAAAAGCTACATTACAAAAGGGCCAAAAAGAGCACTTCGCTTTATTACCGATACCAGGAGAAGGGCGAGTTAAAATGGCAATTTTCACACACAAGATTTCTGCCCTAAATGTACGCCCTTGGGCACCCAAAAAAAAACAACTTTTTACAATGCAAGAACTTCATGCCAGTAGGAACTTAACAAGTGATAAATACCCCCGATTTCCCTCAAAACTCCCCTCCGGACTCAAAGAATGCTCTCCCCAAGGGGTTTGTGTTTTATTCATAAAGATATTTCCCCCGACCCTATATTGACACTTACCTGATGAAGAAATTTGGGTACCACCAGAACCCCCTTTTATTATACTGAAAAATCATCGCCCCCAAAGGGAGAAATCTTAAATAATTCTAATGTAAAAAGCTATTTTCTATGGTTGGACCCACCATTAAAACTATTTTCACGAACTTATAAACGGCCAAAAATTTTTGCCTTTTTTGTCGTATAAATATCCGTTGTGCAATCGCGAAAAAAAAAAAAAAAAAAGCAATTTCAACTTGTTTAAAATACTCCAAATTTAAGTCATTACTTTTAAAACCTTCAAAATCTATGTGACCCGATGGGTTATATTATACCTCTTAAAGAAATCTTTTTCAATTACTACACTTTTTAAATTACACCCCAATGGTTGGCCCCTTACCTTTTTAAAACCCACCTCTCCCCCCCCCCCCCCACCCTTTTCCCTTTTTCCCTCCTTACCCCTCCCCTTTTTCCCTTTCCCAACTTACCAAAGTCTTCATCAGAACTCGAAGAATCGAACTGGACCAAAAATGAGGGGTTTAATTTTGAGATAAAAAGTCAAGAAGAATAAACACTGAGAAACTCTGTAACAAAGTCGTTAAAAACCCAGGAAGGTAGGCTTACCTCAACTATAACTATTTTTAAAAACACAGGCCCGGGGGCCTGGTGGGGTTTTTTCCCCCCCTTACAACGGGGGCCCGGGTTTGATTCCCGGCGGGTGAAACATTTCGCCGTTTTTTTACACCTGTTGTCCTGTTTTACCCGCAGGGAAAAAGGTACCTGGGTGTTAGTCGACTGGTGTGGGTCGCATCCCGGGGGACAAGATTAGGACCCCCATGGAAATAAGTTGCATCCCCGATGCGCATGACTTTCTGGGGTTTTCCTGGGTGGCTAACCCCCCGGGGTTAAAAATCCGAACGAAATCTTTCTTTTCTTATCTTAAAGAGACACTTGTGTCAGGCAAATAAACAATACCACAAGAAAAATCTCTATGCTGACTTCTTCGTGGGTACAGGAGAATAAATATTGAAACAGTAGAAGCAGTGAACAGTAAAGGTGGGATATCACCTTTAACCTTTAAAAATATTTTTCAATGGTCAGTCCCTCGGGCGATCATTGTGAAGTTGAAAAAAGAAAAAGGGCTTTCTTCACTGGGCCCGGGGTGAGGAGTGAAAACGTTGGCGATTTCGTTATACCCCCTGCCCCCCGTTCACCAGTAGTAGGTGGTACCCCGGGGGTTTAGGGGACTGGGGTGGGACACACCATCACCAGTGGGGAGAAATACACAGGTCTCCCCAAAGGAAGTAAAACGACAATCTTAAAGAAAGTATGAAAATACGGTCTATTTTTTTAGAGTAAACCCAAAAAAAATCATCTCCCTCCTTTCCCCTTCCTACTTCTTCTTTTTCTTCTTCTAACATAGTCGCCCTGACACAGCAAAACACACACACCACACATCACACGCACACACAATTCAGTTGCATGCAAAGTACATCTATGGGCGTATATTAAGTACAGTGGCGTCCCAGTACTGGATCACTAACAAGGGTTCTGGGTGCTGTAGAGGGAAAAAAAAAACGATGTATTATACACGACTTGCAAAAGCTTTCGACAAAATTGACCATGGTGTAAGCACCAAAATGGGGTTTAAAGGGGAAAAGGGGAAAAGTTGTAATGGATCTACAAATTCCCCAAAACAGAACCAGAGAATACGTAAACAAGTAAAGCCCAGGGACCCATAGTAAAAGCTCTGTTCCAAGACACAGTACCACTCCCATTCTATTCCCCACCCATTTCTACATAGCAGAGATATAACCTAGCTCCCCTGTCTTACTTTTGGGGATGACACCCGATCCCATGGCAGTGACACCTATCAAAACCTGCAACTCCCAACGGACATCAAACCAAATCTCGAATGGGTCACCCCAAAAATAGAATTCAACGGGAGAAATTTCTTTCTCTCAAAAAGGAAAACTTGAAAAAATTAAAATGTGTCGGGTATTTAACCAAACAAAGAGCAGAAAAAGTAATAGAACCCCCTGGGGGTGATAATGTCAGGGATCTCGCCTTCAAAGACCACAAAATGGATCCCTCATCCACTAGGAAAATGATGGATGGAAATAGAACCTTCAAGCCCGTTTCCCTTTTAATCGTTGTTTCCTCTAGGCGGGGGTACTGCTGTACACTAACGGCCCCTTTCAAGGTGGCAAAATTGCAACCTGGGAGTGTACAGAGAACTTTCACAGCCCAAAAATAAGTGCGATAAAGGGACCTAAACATGGAACGGGTTTAAGGGCCCTTGAAAGTATTCAGTATTCCCCGAACGGGAGGCGAGAGAGATAATGAAAATATATCTTAAAGGCCTGGGGGGACTGGTACCAACCTGCACACAAAATCACTCCATTGAAACAAAAGACTCGGGGGGATGCAACTTCCCCCGATGAAAAGCAGGGGTTCCCCCGAGTCCTGAAGACACACAGTAAAATGCGGGGCCCAAGACGTTTTTAATTTCCTCCCAGCAATTGAACAGTCTTGGGGTATGTCCGCCCCCCGCAAAATACAAATAGGCCGGTCAGACACACTTTAATCGGTACATTGGAAATAGAAGAGCAACAAAGTTCTAGCTAAGAATATTAATACTAGTATTATAGTAATGAATCTTTTTTCAGCAAATTTTAAGGGCGACGTGTTGACAAAAGAAAGTAACACGGCATGTACATCACACGCGCTCACCCCACATAGTGTGTAACAAGACATTCACATATAATGAAACCTAAAAATGGAGGGAAACCCCTCATACCCAAAAACCCCACACACCACACACAAAAACAACCAAAATACACAGTGTAGTGGGTACAAGCGCCAGGCTCCGGGATCTTAGGCTTTTAGGGGGGTTTTGCAGCAGAACAACCATGTTAGTGAAACGTCAGTGAACAACCCTCAAGTTTAAAACCAATGTATTTGAAAAAATAAATAAAGTAAAGCGGAAAAGCCTAAATTATACAGCAAAATTTCAAGTGCCCGTTGTTTGGGGTAGTGGGGACTTTGCCCCCATTGTTTCACTATACAAAGTAAAAAGCGAGTGACTAAAGAAAAAGACCAAATAGAAATTTAAAAGAGGGTGGTAACGACAAAATGTGATGTAGCACACAGCGTGAACAAGCTACCGAAAAGGGGATATATATATGTATACATAATATATATAAGCAGAGGTGGTGGCAGCAGTAGGTGAGGGAGTAGCGCCACATAACAGGTTGGGTGTATTCACAAAAAATGTGTACTTACCAATAGTGATAGGTAAATTATAAAAGTAGCAGTATACAAGTGATAAGTGTGGGTAAAGGAGGCTCCAAAGGGCAGAGAAAAGTATAGCGTAGAAGTCAGCGGAAGGAAGGGCGAGGTTTGTACGAGTCTTCGTACAGCGAGCATACGTTACAGAGAAGCATCGTACATCAGGCATCTGGATGGAACGTTTTTTTTTTTTTTTTTTTTTTTCCCCCCCTCTGAGTAAAGTACAATTCCAATTGTTTGTGGTGGCAGGAAGTATGAGGGTTGAGCCGGGCACTGCGGTACTGGTAGCGCGCTATCTAAACCTGTTCCCAGAGCGATTATCATACATACAAACACCTAGCAGTAGTTGGAAGATAAAATTTGTAGGAGCAAGGACTAATGGGAATACAGCCCTGCAATCAGAGTTTGAGAGATAATGTTTTAGGACACAAAGACTGTTCTATCTGAGTAGCATGTATTGGGTACTAATGTTGTAGTAAAAATAAGGTGAGGGCAGAATGGGGGAAGAGGGGCTTGTTACTCACGCGATGTATTATTATTTTGAGATTCTTCTCTATGGTTAAGGGTATATCATTAGTTTTCGGGGTTCACAGAAGTGAGTGGTATTTCTGGGTCTATTACTTGGACGTGCTGCTCACTCATACGTATAGATGCGCATCTCACATTCTATTGGGGGGACGGGGTGCGGGGGAGCGGGGGGGGGTACCGTCGGTTTCTCTATCGTGGGTGGTCAAATGCGGTGCCGTGGTAGGGGTAGCGCAACTATGTCAACCATCTGTAAAGATAGAAAGTACTGGGAAGAAAGACGAACTGTTAAGGGGGAACGAAAAAGTAGAGCGATCGAGAGAGCGCGAGCGAGAGAGAGAGAGAGAAGAGGCGAGAGAGCGAGAGCGCGAGAGCAAGAGAGAAGAGCGACGAGAGAGCGAGAGAAAGAGAGAGCAAGCGCGAGAAAGAGAGAGAAAGAAGCGAGGACAGAGAGAGAAAAAGAGAGAGACAGAGAGGAACGAACAGAGAGAAAGAGAGAGGACGAGAGAGCCGCAGAGCGAAAGAGAGGAGAAAGAGAAAGGAGAAGGAGAAAAGAGGGAGAAAGAGAGAGAAAGCGAGAGAAAGAGAGAGAAAGAGAGATAACGAGGGAAAGAGGAAAGAGGGGAAAGAGGAAAGCGGGAAGAGGAGAGAGAGAGAGTGCGAGAGAGAGAGCGAGCAGGAGGAGCGAGCGGAGAGCGAGAGAGGAGAGAGAGAGAGAAAGAGCGAGAGAGCACTGAGAGAGCGAAGCAAGAGAGAGCGAGAAAGAAGAGAGCGGATAGAGAGCGACTAGAGAAAGAGAGAGAGAGAACGAGAGAGAGAGCGAGAAAGAAAGAGAGAGAAAGAGAGCGAGAGAAAGAGAGCGAGCGAAAAAGAGAGCGAGAGAAAGCGCGCGAGCGAACAGAGAGAGAGAACAGAGAGAGAGAGAGACAGAGAAGCGAGACAGCGAGCGAGAAAGAGAGAGAGAGAGAAGAGGAGGCCCGATAGACAGAGCAAGAGAGAAGAGAGCGAGCAGCGAGCGAGAAAGAGCGAGAGAAAGACAGAGAGAGAAAATAGAGAAAGAGAGACGAGAAAGAGCGCGACAGAGAGCGACACGAAAGCGGCAAGAGAGACAGAAGGGCGAAAGAGGCGAACGCGAGAGCGCGCGAGCAGAGAGCAAGAGAACGAGAACGCGAGCGAGAACCGACGCGAGGACCGCGAGCGCGAGAGAGCAGAACTAGAAGAACGACGCGAGAGCACACGAGCGCGCGACCAGCGCGAGCGCCCGCGCGCCGTCGCGAAGCGACAGATCTCTCTTCCCTCTCTCTCTCTGCTCTTTCTCCTCCTCTCCTCTCTCTCTCCCTCTCTCCCTCTCTCTCTCTCTCTCTCTCTCTCTCCCTCTCTGCTCTCTCTCTCTCTCTCTCTCCGTCTCTCTATCCCTCTCTCTCTCCTCTCTCTCTCCTCTCTCTCTCCCTCCTTTCTCGCACTCTCTCTCTCCCTCTCTCTCTCCCTCCTTCTCTTCCCTCTCTTCTCCCTCTCTCTCTCCCTCACTCTCCATCGCCTCTCTCTCTCTCCCCCTCTCTCTCTCCCTCTCTCTCTTCTCCTCCCTCCTCTCTTCCTCTCTCTCTCCCTCCTTCTCTCCCTTCTCCCTCTTCTCTCCCTCTCCCTCTCCCTCTCTCTCTCCCTCTCTCTTCTTCTCCTCTCTCCTCTCCCTCTCCCTCCTCTCTCTCCTTCTCTTCTCTCCTCCTCTCCCTCTTCTCTCTCCCTCTCTCTTCTCTCTCTCTCCCTCTCTCTCTCCCCTCTCTTCTCCCCTCTCTCTCTCCCTCTCTCTCCTCTCTCTTCCTCGCTCTCTCCCTCTCTCTCTCTCTCCCTCTCCCTCTCTCCCCTCTCCCCTTCCTTCCCCTCTCTCTCTCCTCTCTCTCTCCCTCTCTATCTCCCTCTCTCTCCCCCTCCCTCTTCTCTCTATCTCCCTCTCTCTCCCTCTTCTCTCTCTCTCCTTTCTCTTCCTCACTCTCTCCCTCTTCCCTCTCTCTCATCCCTCCTCTCCCTCTCTCTCTCCCTCTCTTCTCCCTCTCTCTCCCTCACTCCATAACCAATCTCTCACCCTCCTCTCTCTCTATAGGCTCCTCATCTCCATCTCTCATTTCTCTCTCTCATATGCCTTTTCCTCTCCCTCCTTTTCTCCCTCTCTCTTTCTCTCCTCTCCCTTCGAGTCCCTCTCTTCATTCTCCCCTCTCTCTACCTGTCTCTCCCCCCTCACATTTCTCTCTCTCTTGGTCTGATCCTTCACCCATACTCTCTCCTCTCTCTCCCCACTCATTTCTACCTTTTCTCTCCTCTCTCTCCTCTTTCTATTCTTACCCTTTTTCTCTCCCTCTCTCTCCCTCTTTTCTACCTTTCTCTCTACCCCCACACCCCCTCCTTCCTTAGCCTATCTGTCTGCGGTAATAAAAAAAAAAAAAAAAAAATATGGGTGGCCTTAGAGGTCGGAAACCAGAGTCTTGGCAGACGACCGGGAGGAAAGGACTGGGAGTTAGAGCTCCAAAAAAGGGTAGGAAGAGTGGGAAGGGAAGAAGATAGAAGGCTTGGTAAGAAAAATGGAGGAGCGGGATAGCTGAGAGTGCAGGAAGTGGGGAAGTACAGGTTTAGCAGCAGGAAGCTAGGATACAGTGCTTAGAAGAGAAACTGCAAAGCCTGAAAACAGATTTAGAGTGGACAAATGACAATTCAGATGTGACATCAGGAAATTCAACGCAGGCGCAGACAAGGGGGATGGTAAGCAATAACGTGGGACAGGCGAACACGAAGGCCCTATCAGACCCACGTGGGGCCAGAGGAAAAAGACGATGAGCACACTGAGATCAAAAAGACAGGTCTGAAGACAATGATGGAAATTCAAAGTCAGGCGCAGAAAGGGGGATGGTAAGCAACAACGGAGACATGACGTACACGAAGGCCTATCAGACCCACGTGAGGCCAGGCGGAAAAAGACGGTGAGCACACTAAGATCAAGCAACAGGTCCGAGACAATGAAGGTTTGTTATATGCAGAGATTCTACAGCCAACTGCAGTAGCAAGGGACAGCTGAGGAAAGACAGTCACTGAAGAATAGAAGTTTTCAGATATGACAGGGACTGGAAGGCAAGAAATTCAAAGGAAGGATATAAGATTTGCCTCAGAGGAAAGCAGATGGAGGACCTCAGGTGGGAGGAGGAAAGGGCGAAGGTCTGTTTATGTGTACGGGGCTCCAAGAAGCAAGGGGGGTCAAACTTTGAGGGAAATAAAAAAGGAGGAGAAAAAAATGATTTGAAGCATCATGGATAAACAATAGGTGAGGGCAAATAGGACCCAGGTGGGACAATTTTTCAGAGATTTGGGTGGTTTGCGAGTGAAGGATAACGGCCTGTCAGAGTAACTTTCAGAAGAAATCAGTTCGAATCCAGGATTCTGCAAGAGGATAGCAGAAGACTGAGGGATCAAAGGAGGTACCAGAGAGTATTACCTCGACCGCGACAGAAACACAAGAAGAATGGACTACACTGAAAGAGAGGGTACAGAGACGCAAGGGGACGAGAAGCAATGAAAATGGAGCAGGACCCGACACAGGAGGAAGGGCATACACACCCCACTGAATCTCCACCAAATGACCCCACCCGCGACATTCCAAACGCAAAACTGAGAACCTATACTACAAACCCACTCACTGTTCCCTCTGCCACAACCCCAATATCACAAATCTCACCCCAACAGCTGGCCCTTATGGGAATTCTGACCCACCCCCATCAACACTACCCCACCTACACCACAGCCCCATATAGGGCCCCACCAAGGCTCTCGCTCCCACTAAACCCCAATATATTGCATGACCAATGTTGAAAAGAAACTAAGGTTTGGTACACAAACGCGGATGGAATACCGAATAAACATGAGGAGTGGATGAAAGAATCAGTGAAAAAATTCCCCAGACATCATAGCAGTCACAGAAACAAAACTCGCTGAGACAAAACAGACACAATATTCACAACAGGATATCAGATCCTGAGGGAAAGATAGAAGGAGGTGAGGGGGAGGAGGGGTTGCATGCTCATTTAAAACACGATGGGGATTTGAGGAGTGGAGAGGAATGGACATGATAGGAGAAAGAGGACTACATTGTAGGTACAATTCAGTCCGGAGAACCTAAAGTAGTCATTGGAGTGATGATCACCACACAGAACTGCAGGAGTCCAAGAGAGGTGTACGAAGAAAACAACAGGGTCGATGGTGGACACACTGGCTGACGGGTGGCAAGAGAGCCACTCGAAGCAAGAGCAAAGTTACTGGTAATGGGCGATTTCAACCACCAGGGAGATCGACTGGGGAAAACCTGGAGCCACATGGGGGTCCCGAAACATGGAGAGCCAAGTTGATGGATGTGGTACTTGAAAACCTCAGGCATCACAAGTCAGGGACACAACCAGAGAGAGAGGGAAGGATGACGCAGCAGACGGATTTGTGTTCACGGAGCAGTTCAGACATCGAGGACATCACTTACGAGAGGCCCTTGGAGCTAGCGATCATGTGGTTCTGAGGTTTTGACTATATAGTAGAGTTACAAGTGGAGAGGTAACAGGAACTGAAGGGAACAGGCCAAACTATAAAAAGGGGGACTACACAGGTATGAGAAAATTCCGGCAGGAGGTTAGTGCGGACAGAGAAATGTAGGAAAATCAGTAAACGAGATGATGGAATATGTGGCAACAAGTGCAAGGAGGCAGAGGAATGTGTTGTTCCCTAGGGGAAAAGAAATAATAGGAAGGACCAAACGATTCCTTGGTTTACACGAAGGTGTAGGGAGGCAAAAACTAGATGCAACAGAGAATGGAAAGGTATTACAGGAGCATAGACCCAGGAAAACAGGAGATTAGTAAAAAGAGCCAGAAACGAGTACTGCGCAGAAAGGAGGGAGGCCCAGCGACAGTATGATAACGACATGCATCGAAAGTCAAATCTGACCGAAACTGCTGTATAGCCACATTAGGAGGAAAGACAACAGTCAAGGACCAGGTGATAAGGTGAGAAAGAAGGTGGGTAGAAACTCACAAGAAACGATCAAAGGTATGGAGGGCTCAACACGAGAGATTTAAGGAGTATTTACAGTAGAGACAGGAAGGACTCGGGGGGACAGACTAGATGGGGACACCAACAAAGGAATACACCAACAAGTGTTGGACGGCTCTACATACAGATGAGGAGGAGTGTGAAGAAATGCTAAGGACATCGTTACCTCAAAGGCAATGGGACCAGGACAACATCTCTCCATGGGTCCTTAGAGAGGGAGCAGATATGTTGTGCGTACCACTTACCACAATCTTCAACTCCATCCTGGGAAACTGGGCAATACCTGAAGGAATGGAAGGACGGCAAATGTTAGTTCCCATTTTCAAAAAGGAGACAGAAAAGAGGCACTGAAAACTAGAGACCTGTGTTCATTGACGTGTATAGTAGCAAAAATGATGGAGAAGATTTTCAGGAGGAGAGTGGTGCGCGACACCTGGAACGGACAGGAGTATAAATGCCAACAGCACGGATTCACGGATGCAAATTTCCTGTGTCACAAACCTTCTGGAGTTTTTATGATAAACTAACAGAAGTAAGTCGAAGAGAGAGGAGAGGGTGGTTGATTGATCTTCTTGAGGACTGGCAAGAAGGCCTTTGACACAGTTCCTCACAAGAGATTAGTGCGAAGCTAGAGCTTCAGGCGCATATATAGGAAGGGCCACTGCCATATGGATCAGAGAATACCTGACAGGGGGACACGAGTCATGTACGTATTGATGTATCAACAGTGGGCACTGTGACGGCGGGGTCCCACAGGGGTCGGTCCTAGGACTGTGCTATTTTTGGGTTATGTGACGGGACATTGACGGAAGGTTAGACTCAGCTGAATGTGTCCCTGTTTGCAGCTGATGTGAAGTTAATGTGGGAATTAAACTCTGATGAGGACAGGGCAGACTTCAAAGAGACCTGGACAGACTGGACAACATGTCCGCATTGGCTTCTCGAATTTAATCCGCCATGCAAAGTCATGAAGATGGGTGAGGGGCACAGAGACACAGACAGGTAGTGCTAGGTGGCCAAAGACTGCAACCTCACTCAAGGAGAAAGATCTTGGGGTGAGTATAACACCGAGATGGTCTCCGGAAAGCACACATCAATCGATAACTTGCTGCAGATAATTGGGCGCCTGGCAACCTGAGAACAGCATTCGACACCTTAGTAAGGAATCATTCAAGACACAGTACACCGTGTATGTAGGCCATACTGGATGTATGCAGCACGGTTTGGAACCCGCCACTGATAAAGCACGTCAAGAAACTAGAGAAAGTACATAGGTTTGCAACAAGGTTAGTTACCAGGGCTAAGGGGAATGAATTTCCTACCCCCCCCCCCATCAGGAAGATTAAGGGAATCGGCCGACGACATGGAGGACAGGCGGGTCAGGGAGAGACATGATAACGACCTTTAAAATACTGCGTGTGGAATAGACAAGGTGGACAAAGGACAGGAAGATGTTCCAGGGAGGGGGACACAGAAACAGAGGCCCCATTTGGAAGTTGAACACAAAATGAGTCAGAGAGATAGTAGGAAAGTTTTTCTTCTGTCTTAGTGTTGTTAAGGCAGTGGAATAGCCTAGAAAATGACGTAGTGGAGCAGGAACCATACACAGTTTTAAGACGTGGTTTGATAAAGCTCATGGAGCGGGGACGAGAGAGGGAGAGAGAGGGTTCTAGAGTAGCAACCGGTGAAGAGGCGGGGCCAGGAGCTAGGACTCGACCCCAGCAACCACAAATAGGTAGAGTACAAATAGGTGAGATTCCACACACACAACACACCACACACACACCACAATTAAAGAACACAAACAGAACGACAGCAGCTGAGGGAGAGGACAAAAAAGCGAAGGAAGCTAGGATAGGAGACAAGATGGAATCAGCAGAGGTCAATCAGAGTGCAGGAAGAACTGCAAGGGCAAGCCACACAGAATCTATCCTCAGAACCCCAAACTATCACACCATCCAAGACAAACTACAATCCATGTACTCTCAGCTTCCAATCAACACCCAGCGGTTGGAATCCCACACTATGCTTACCAGATCTCCACCCTCACAGGTCCCCCAAACACAAGGGTTGGAAAGGAAACTGAAGGTTATGGTGCACAAACGCTGATGGAATAACAAATATGTGGGAGGAGTGCTCGAAAGAGTTAAAAGAGGCATCACCGGACATCATAGTCTCACAGAAACCAAGCTTACAGGTATGTTGATAACAGATGCATCTTTCCACAATGGGATACCAGATCCTGAGGAAAAGACAGATGGAACATGAGGGGGTGGAGGAGTGGCCATGCTGATCAAAAAACCGATGGGATTTTAATGAGTGGAGAGAGGAGACATTGGAGAAACAGTGATTACATGCTGGAAACCCTTCACTCTGGAGGTCCCAAGGTGGTAATTGCAGTGATGTATAAACCCACACAGAACAGCAGGAGACCAAGGCAAGAGTATGATGAGAGCAATAGAGCGATGGTTGACACAGCTGGCTGCAGATGGCAGAAGAGCTCATACATGCAGGGCAAGCTCCTAATTCCATGGGTGACTTTAACCACAAGGAGATCGATTGGGAGGGAAGAATTGGGGCCACATCGGGGGCCAGATGCATGGAGGGCTAAGATGATGGAGGTTGGTACTGGAAAACTTATTTGCCAACCGTAAGAGACACTTACAAGAGAGAGATGAGGGATGAACAAACAAGACTGCGACCTAGTATCACCTTGAGTAGAGTAGTGCGAGATACAGGAGACATCACATATGAAAGACCCCTTGGGGCCAGCGAATGTGGTTTTAAGCTTTGAAATAAACAGTAGTGTGAGGGGAGGGAGGAAGCAGGAAGGCCAGGATGAAATGAAGCAAAACTACATGGAAAGGGTGCCTACACGGAATGAGGAACTTCCTGAATGGGTTTAATGGACAGAGAACTGCGAGGGAAAGCAGTTAATGAGATGATGGGAATATTATGTAGCAACCAATGTGCAAGGAGGCTGAGGAGAGGTTAGTACCTAGGGTTCCAGGGAATAATGAAAAAGCCAGGATGAGCCCATGGTTTACCCAAAGGTTGTGCAGGGAGGCAACCAGTGTGCTAGGGATTGGAGAAGAAATATAGGAGGCAAAGGACCGGAGAATAAGGATATCAGTCGTAGAGCCAGAAAGAAATAATATGCACAGATAAGAAGGGGCCAACGAACAATATGGAAAACGACATAGCAGCGGAAAGCCAAATCTGACCAGAATCTGTTATACAGCCACATCAGGAGGGAAAAAAAAGTAAAGGACCAGGTAATTCAGGCTAAGGAAGGAAGGAAATGAGACCAACAAGAAAATGACTGTGAAGTATGTGAGGAACTTCAACAAGAGATTCAAAGAAGTGTTACAGAGGAGACAGAAAGGGTTCCAGAAAGTCAGAGAGGTGGGGCACACACCAAGTGCTGGGACACAGTACACACAACCGAGGAAGATGTGAAGGGTCTGACTGAGCTGATACCTCAAAGGCAATGGGCTGGATAAACATTCACAATGGGTCCTGAGAGAGGGGAGCAGAGGCACGATGTGTACCCATAACAACAAATATTCAAATACATCTATTGAAAACAGGGAGATTGCCCTGCGAGGCATGGAATACAGCAAATGTAGTCCATCTTCAAAAAAGGTGACGACATGAAGCACTTAAACTACAGACCAGTGTCACTGACATGTTAATAGTATGCAAAAGTCATGGAGACGAATTTCAGGAGGAAGAGTGGTGGAAAAACCTAGAAGGAATGATCTCATCAACAGCAGCCAACTTGGTTTCAGGGAGGGAACTCATATGTACAAACTACTGGAGTTCCTGAAGAATGGTGACAGCAGTAAGACCCCCACGAGAGAGAGTGTGGGTGGATTTCATTTTATGGACTGCAAGAAGGCGTTTGACACAGTTCCACACAAGAGATTGGTGCAAAAACTGGAGGACCAAGAGGGATAACAGGGAAGCACTACAATGGATCTGGAATACTTGTCAGGAAGACAGCAGCGAGTAATGGGTACATGTGTTGAGGTGAGTGGGCACTGTGACGCCGGGTCCCACAGGGGTGAGTCTAGTACCAGTGCTGTTTCTGGTATTTGTGAACATGACGAAAAGGGATAGACTCGAGTGTCCCTGTTGATGACGTGAGATGATGAGAAGAATTCATTTGATCGAAGACAGGCAGAATACAAGGGATCTGGAAAGGGCTGCAGACTGTCCAGCTATGGCTCATGGAGTTCAACATCACCAAGTGCAAAGTCTTGAGATTGGGGAAGGGCAAAGAAGACCGCAGCGGAGTTACAGTCTAGGGGGCCAGAGACTACAAACCTTGCTCATGGAAAAGATATTGGGTGAGATAACACCAGGCACATCTCCTGAAAGCGAACATCAGCCAAATAACTGCTGCAGCATATGGGGCCCTAGCAAACCCTCAGAACTGCTTCCGACTCTTAATAAGGAATCGTTCAGGACACTGTACACCGTGTTCCGTTAGGCCCATATTGGAGTATGCGGCACCACTTTGGAACACCACATAGCCAAGCACGTAAAGAAACTAGAGAAAGTGGATGGTTTGCAACTAGACGAGTCCCAGAGCTAAGAGGTTATGTCCTATGAGGAAAGGTTAGGGAAATCAACTGACGAACTGGAGGACAGGAGAGATAGGGGTGACATGATATCGCACAAGCTATTAATCTCTGTACCATATTAAAATTTAAACCAGAAAACATCAGCCCTTTACCCGGGCCTATTTCCCCAAAAAATATAACCGTATCAAAACAATACACGCAGATCGCAACTAATAGAGGTACAGACATGTTTGCACAGGGCTCCTCCCACAAATGTGATCAGTATGGGGTTTTTCCCTTCACAAAATTCAGTTAAATAACAAAAACATGCAATGGGAACAAGTCAAAAATTGTTAATAAACTGTTAAAAAAATTTGTTGATGACATTAATACGAGTTTTGCCCTTGGGGCTGTGAAGCACATAAATTCTCGAATCCCAAAAACAATAAGGTAATTTAAAAATTAATACTCGAGAACCTGGGGGCCCAAAATTGTGTTTTCAAAATGGCTTCAAATGTTTTGGCCCAGTGTACCCCTTACCAAATTTTGGGGAAGCTTTGTCGTGGACACAATGTTTCAAGTTAACCCCCCCTTTGGTCTAACAAAAACAAATGCAGTACCAAGGGCAAATTTGTAGATTTGCTTGGCCAACTTGTATCGTGATTGTACCAATAAAAATACACCTAAATGTGTCCTCTGTAATGGAAAACATCATGCTGTTTTGCATTGTCCTGAAAAAAAAAAGGGAAAATGCAGAAATTTTTGACGCCAAGAAACTTCCACTTTAAGAAGACCCCCCCCGGCACCCCCAACCCATGTCAAAAATTTCCCTTCCCAGCTCGCTGGATAAAGTGGGACCCTCGGGTTCTACCTGTTCCAAATTTTTTGGAATTCTCCCCCTCTTGGAGCGCCCCGTCTAACCTCACTTACAACAGACACATCAAAAAAGGGGTTCATCGCTCTCTATGCTAGGTATCCACAGACGGGGATATAACGAGAGCACAACTAATGTATTTGAGGGCCCAAAAGAAAGCAGGTGGGGAATTCAACTTCTCTCGGGTTTTAAATGATCTTTTAAAGGGCTAATGGAATCCCATCACTACCCCTAAAAAGTGAAGGCATTGTGACCCAGCCTTCTCTAACAAGAAGTTGTCCATACTCTACATCTAAAAAAAACCAAAGTCATCCTGGCCCGGATGCCCTCCTCGAAAAACCCAGGTTGTCAACTCCTCCAAAACCGATAAGTCAACCCCTGAACATAACAATCCCCCAGAAGGGGTGCCTACTCTCCCGTATTGGTGATCCTGTTGAAAGGAACTTTCCCAAAGGGTAATCACCTTGCCTATCTAATTTTCCCCTTGGGCTTAAAAACCTCCCATTAACCTCACGAGCCTCGTTTCCCTGAAAGGGTTTTTGAAAAAACTCAGTTTTATGATGATGACTTAACGATTCTAAGGTTGTTAATATTACTCCTGTAGTAAAAGATGATGGCTTTTTTTAATACCAAGAAAAACGAAAGAGGTTCCCTCCTCCCCTTGATGAGCCCAAAGCGGGGATAGTGTAGATACAAAGTGACATTCTTGCAGGCTTAAACCGCAGTCACGAGCGAAGTGCAAAAATAAGGGGATTACAATTTTCCAACTTTGTTCAAATTTCTTTAATAACCGTTCCTTTTTGGGGTTAACTCATAACTAAACCCCGATTTTTTTACTTTTGAACGAGACTGCTGCAAGAGTTGACAACATAAAAAAACGTGGATCTGTACTGTTGAAAAATCGAGAGGACCCTTTAGGGGTGTAGCCATCTTGGGTTTAAATTGATATTTTTAAAAAAATATTTGTGGTGAAGTAACTTCTTGCAAAGAACTAACAACGTGCATGGACAATAGAAAATAGGAAACTATATTTTTTCCCCAGACCAAAAATATTGACAAAATTTCCTCTACATGGGTATTAAAGCGAAATTTCCAACAATTCCTAGCTGGGATTTTAATGTCTTTACCTCCCCTCTTCAACTGTGGAGCTGGTTTTCCCGGGGGTGATTAAAAAAGGAAAACAACTTTTTAATATCATGACAGTAGAAACTTGTCATTTCAAGGCCCATTCTTCAAATCGTACTTTGGGAACCTCATCCGGGCCCAGATTAGTATGAAAAACAGAGACTGGACATCTTTCACGTCGTATTTCCTGGTGGAATGTGGATTGACCATATCCTGTTATAAAAACTACAAATTCCCATTTAGAATCCCTGAACCCTAAACCCATCTTAAACCCTTGGATTTGACCCTTCGGGCATAGGGGTGTAGATGAAATTGTGTCTTTGGAAAATCCCCCTTCCCCAGTGAAATTTGATGATGCAATCAGCCTGCACAATCGAATAATTGAAGCTACCAATGCAATTTTGCCAATTAGCTTCCACAAAGATATACCAACAATATAAACCTACTAAGAAATTGAGACATTTTAAGAAATTATAAACAAAATTCGAAGGCTTTTCAAACGCGACAACCCCCACAGCTACACTGCCCCGATTAAGGCAAAAATTTAAATTTAACATGATTGTCATCAAAAAACGAGAATATGGAAATTTCAGTTTTTAAGCTAATAAATAAAAACGTAAACAAAATTTGGTTTTAAAGATCCGACAATTTTGGGGCCAAGCACAAGGCTCCTAACTACCTAGTTCTACCTTACTGATGAGGAGATGAAGATGTTGAAATTAAACTTGACACCCACGGGGCCCGGCTAATTTTTTTTGGGTTTTTATGAGAAAAAAATTTTTTTCCCCATAATAACAGTCGTCAATTTAATAATAATCTTATCATTAGTAAATGAATGGGAGATGAAATTGGATGATCTACAACCATACCTTCCATCGATACTTAAACTCTTGAAGTCCCACCCGTTTTATAGACCTATTACATTATAGAGATAAGTCGGGTTTTTGGAAGAATGAGAAATAGACCCCCGGGGCCTCTCTGGAATAACAATGAAAAAAAATTTAAAAGTACCTCCCAGAAATTACAAACAGTCCTTGGAAATATCTTTAAGCCTCTTGGCCTCCGGACATTTTCCGTGGTTTTTTTTAAAACTGTAAGATGATCTTTCTTGCTAAGCCCCCAAAAAAGACATCCACCAACCTGGGACTAAAGACCCATATCTTTACTTGAAGTCATGGAAAAATTCTTTTAGAAATCTTTCCCCAAAAGATTGAATTACTTATGGAGTTTAATCACTTGTTTACTGAAAAAAAATTTTGGCTTTAGAACACAGAGGTACCAATCAGCAAAAAAGTTATTTTTGACACGAGAATCTAAAACATCAGGGCATCTTGCCCAATTGCCACCAGGATGTTCATAAAGCTTTTGATAGCTTATGGATGTGGCCCTTTATACAAACCCCTTGGACCTACCAGACCCTTGGCTTTCTCGAGTAATTTAATTTCTTAACTCAAAGAAAAAACATTTCCCCCCCCCTTTTATGGCGGTCAACAGAGCCTTTTAACCGACAGTGGTGTCCCACAAGGTTCTTGTCTCGTCACTTCTGTTTAACATTTATGTGAATGACCTTCCTCAAAAAAGTTTAATGCACAATTGGAAAAGTTTGCAGAGGTTATTTTGTCGCTCATCAACTCCGTAAAAAGGAAAATACAATATGGAGAGTAAGAAAAAAAAGAATATTGAACTTCTCGAACATCAATTGGGGAAGAAATGGAGAATTACGACTAATCTGACAAGGTCTTGTTACATATAGGAGTTTTGCATCAACCATCGAAGATAAAAGGAGGTATCTCCCCTTAGGGTAAAACCTGTAGCCATTAGAAACCCCCAAAAAGTTTGGGTATGAAATAGACAGGCTGCTCCCTAACTCTCATGTAAAATAAAAAGATCAAAACGCCAAAGCGGGTGAGCAGACCCTTTTGTTCAATCAAGCCCCTCAAAATTCAAAAAAATTGTAAAAATGATATTAAGCCTATACTGAATACCCTTGTGTCCCAATGTCTTAAAACAAAGACCAACAGCTCATTACAAAGGGCCCAAATAGTGCTCTTCGCTTTATTACCGATACAGGAGGAGAGACAGAGTTAAAATGGCAGATTTACACACAAACAATTTTTTATGCCAAAATGTACCCTTGACACCCTAAAAAAGAAAAAAATTTATACAATGCAAAACTTACATGCGATAGAGAACATCCATACAAATGATAAATCCACGATTACACCATCAAAACTCCGCCTACAGGGCTCAAAGAATTTGGGGGGGGGGCCCCCCCCCCCCCTGGGGGGTGGGGGGCCCTTTTTACATGGTCATCGCCCCCAAAGGGAACTCTTAAAAAATTTCAATTTTAAATTATGCTTTATTTTTTGGGAAACCCCTTTAAGAAGCCCTTTAAACTTATAAAAACTGGCCAAAAATCTTGCCCTTTCTTGGAAATAAATATCCCTTTTCAATCGCGAAAAAAAAAAAAAAAAAAAAAAAAAAGCAATTGCAAATTGTATAAATACTACCAATTTGAGTTTTTGTACTTTTAATTTTGTTATAACTATGTGACTCTGTGGGTTAGTATTAACCCCCCTTAAAAAATATTTATCAAATTTTTTATACACTTTTTTTAAAATTACACCAAAATGGTTGGGGCCCCTTACCTTTTTATATCCTACCTCTCCCCCCCCCCCCACCCTTTTTCAATATTTTCCATCCTTTCCCATCCTTCTCCTTACCCACTTACCAAAGCTCTGGTATCAGAACTCGAAGAACTCGAATGGGGCCAAAAGTGAGGCGTTGAAATTTTGAGTAACGTGAAATAAGAATAAACACTGAGAACTCTGTAACAATCGTTAATTAACCCCCTGAAAATAGGGCTTTTTTCACTAACTCATATATTATACACAAGTGCTAAATATAAAAGACACTTGTGTCAGGGGAATATACAAAACCCGCAAGAAATTTCTACTTGCTGACTTTCTTCAGTAGTTTCAGTAGAAGCGGGAACAGGTAAAGGGAGGTATCAGTCTTTAAACCTTAAAGGATAGTTTTTTTTAATAGTCAGTCCTCGGGTTTTCATTGTGAAGTTGAAAAAAGAAAACGGGACTTTTCTTCACTGGAGCCAGGAGTGAGGAGTGAAAACGTTGGCGAGTTTCGTTATACCCGCTGCCCCTGTTCACCTAGTAGTAGGTAGGTACCTGGGTGTTAGGTGACTGGTGTGGGACACACCAGTCACCAGTGTGGGAGAATACATCAGGTCTCCCAATGGAAGTAAGACTGACAATCATTAAAGAAAGTATGACACTATACTGGTCTATTCTTTTAGAGTAATCCAAATAAAATCATCTCCTCCTCTTCCTCTTCCTACTTCTTCTTCTTCTTCTTCTTCTATACATAGTCGCCCTGACACAGCAAAACACACACACACACACATGCACACGCACACACACATTCAGTTGCATGCAAAGTACATCTACTGGCAAGCAGTATATTACAGTACAGTGGCTGTCCCAGCTACTGGATCACTATGACAAGGTCCTGGATGCTGTAGAGGATAAACAAAATACAGATGTATTATACACAGACTTTGCAAAAGCTTTCGACAAGTGTGACCATGGTGTAATAGCACACAAAATGCTGGTTAAAGGGATAACGGGAAAAGTTGGTAGATGGATCTACAACTTCCTGACAAACAGAACACAGAGTAATACGTAAACAGAGTAAAGTCCCAGGCACCCATAGTAAAAAGCTCTGTTCCACAAGACACAGTACTCACTCCCATTCTATTCCTCATCCTCATTTCTGACATAGACAGAGATATAAGCCATAGCTCCATGTCTTACTTTGCGGATGACACCCGGATCACCATGGCAGTGACACCTATCAAAGACACTGCGAGACTCCAAGCGGACATCAACCAAATCTTCGAATGGGTCACTCAAAACAATATGAAGTTCAACGAGGAGAAATTTCATCTACTCAGATAAGGAAAACTTGAAGAAATTAAAAATGTGTCAGGGTATTCTAACCATACAATAGAGCAGAAAAGTAATATGAAGCACCTGGGAGTGATAATGTCAGAGGATCTCGCCTTCAAAGACCACAACAATGCATCTACCTCATCCACTAGGAAAATGATAGGATGGATAATGAGAACCTTCAAGCCCATGATTCTCTTTAAATCGCTTGTGCTCTCTAGGCTGGAATACTGCTGTACACTAACGGCCCCTTTCAAGGCTGGCAACATTGCAGACCTGGAGAGTGTACAGAGAACTTTCACAGCACACATAAGTGCGATAAGGCACCTAAACTACTGGGAACGGTTGAAGGTCCTTGATATGTATTCATGTATTCCCTCGAACGCAGGCGAGAGAGATACATGAAAATATATCTTAGGAGGTCCTGGAGGGACTGGTACCAAACCTGCACACGAAAATCACTCCATATGAAAGCAAAAGACTCGGCAGGAGATGCAACATTCCCCCGATGAAAAGCAGGGGTTCCACGAGTACACTGAGAGACAACACAGTAAGTGTCTGGGGCCCAAGACTGTTGAATTGCCTCCCAGCAATTGAACAGTCTTGGAGCTATGTCTCGTCCCCTGCAACTACAAATAGGCGAGTACAGACACACAGTATACTCGTGTACAATTGGAAGTAGAAGAGTCAACAAAGTTCTAGCTAGAGAATATATAATACTAGTATATATAGTAATGAATACTTTATTATACAGCAAATTCAGAGTCGACGTGTTGACAAAAGAAAGTAACACGGCATGTACACACACACGCGCTCACCCACACGTAGTGTGTACACAAGACATTCACATATAATGTACATTGAAACCTAAAGATGGAGGAAACCCCATCATACACACACACACACACACACACACACACACACACACACACACACACACACACACACACACACTTACAAAGAACACAAACAGAACGACAGCAGCTGAGGAAGAGGACAAAAAAGCGAAAGGAGCTAGGATAGGAGACAAGGATGGAATCAGCAGAGGTCAATCAGCAAGGGCAAGCACACACAGAACTATCCTCAGAACCCCACAACCTATCACACCATCCCAAGACAAACTACAATCCATACTCACAGCTTCCAACCAACACCCAGCTGTAGAATCCCACACTATGCTACCAGATCTCCCACCCTCACAGGTCCCCCAAACCACAGTGTTGGAAAGGAAACCGAAGGTATGGTGCACAAACGCTGATGGAATAACAAATAAGTGGGAGGAGTGGCACGAAAGAGTAAAAGAGGCATCACCGGACATCATAGCTCTCACAGAAACCAAGCTTACAGGTATGATAACAGATGTCATCTTTCCAATGGGATACCAGATCCTGAGGAAAGACAGAGGGAACAGGGGGGGTGGAGGAATGGCACTGCTGATCAAAAACCGATGGGATTTTAATGAGCTGGACAGAGGAGACAGCGGAGAAACAAGCGATTACATAGCAGGAACACTTCACTCTGGAGGTCCCAAGGTGGTAATTGCAGTGATGTATAACCCACCACAGAACAGCAGGAGACCAAGGCAAGAGTATGATGAGAGCAATAGAGCGATGGTTGACACACTGGCTGCAGTGGCCAGAAGAGCTCATACATGCAGGGCAAAGCTCCTAATCATGGGTGACTTTAATCACAAGGAGATCGATTGGGAGAACTTGGAGCCACATGGGGGCCAAGATGCATGGAGGGCTAAGATGATGGAGGTGGTACTGGATGTACATCTTTCCAATGGGATACCAGATCCTGAGGAAAGACAGAGGGAACAGGGGGGGTGGAGGAGTGGCACTGCTGATCAAAAACCGATGGGATTTTAATGAGCTGGACAGAGGAGACAGCGGAGAAACAAGCGATTACATAGCAGGAACACTTCACTCTGGAGGTCCCATGGTGGTAATTGCAGTGATGTATAACCCACCACAGAACAGCAGAGACCCAAGGCAAGAGTATGATGAGAGCAATAGAGCGATGGTTGACACACTGGCTGCAGTGGCCAGAAGAGCTCATACATGCAGGGCAAAGCTCCTAATCATGGGTGACTTTAACCACAAGGAGATCGATTGGGAGAACTTGGAGCCACATGGGGGCCAAGATGCATGGAGGGCTAAGATGATGGAGGTGGTACTGGAAAACTTCATGTACCAACACCTAAGAGACACTACAAGAGAGAGATGAGAGGATGAACAAACAAGACTGGACCTAGTATTCACCTTGAGTAGTGCAGATACTGAGGACATCACATATGAAAGACCCCTTGGGGCCAGCGTTCATGTGGTTTTAAGCTTTGAATAAACAGTAGTGGAGGGGGAAGCAGGAAGGCCAGGATGAATGAAGCCAAACTACAAGAAAGGGGACTACACGGGAATGAGGAACTTCCTGAACGGGGTTTAATGGGACAGAGAACTGGCAGGAAAGCCAGTTAATGAGATGATGGAATATGTAGCAACAATGTGCAAGGAGGCTGAAGAGAGGTTTGTACCCAAGGGTAACAAGAATAATGAAAAAGCCAAGATGAGCCCATGGTTCACTCAAACGTGCAGGGAGGCAAAAACCAAGTGTGCTAGGGAATGGAAGAAATATAGGAGGCAAAGAACCCAGGAGAATAAGGAGAGCAGTCGTAGAGCCAGAAATGAATATGCACAGATAAGAAGGGAGGCCCAACGACAATATGAAAACGACATAGCAGCGAAAGCCAAATCTGACCCGAATCTGTTATACAGCCACATCAGGAGGGAAAAAACAGTAAAGGACCAGGTAATCAGGCTAAGGAAGGAAGGAAAAGAGACAACAAGAAATGACTGTGAAGTATGTGAGGAACTCAACAAGAGATTCAAAGAAGTGTTCACAGAGGAGACAGAAGGGGTTATAGAAAGACAGAGAGGTGGGGCACACCACCAAGTGCTGGACACAGTACACACAACCGAGGAAGAAGTGAAGAGGCTTCTGATTGAGCTAGATACCTCAAAGGCAATGGGGCTGGATAACATCTCACCATGGGTCCTGAGAGAGGGAGCAGAGGCACTATGTGTACCCATAACAACAATATTCAATACATCTATTGAAACAGGGAGATTGCATGCTGCATGGAAGACAGCAAATATAGTCCCAATCTTTAAAAAAGGAGACAGACATGAAGCACTAAACTACAGACCAGTGTCACTGACATGTATAGTATGCAAAGTCATGGAGAAGATTGTCAGGAGAAGAGTGGTGGAACACCTAGAAAGGAATGATCTCATCAACAGCAGCCAACATGGTTTCAGGGATGGGAAATCATATGTCACAAACCTACTGGAGTTCTATGACATGGTGACAGCAGTAAGACAAGAGAGAGAAGTGTGGGTGGATTTCATTTTCTTGGACTGCAAGAAGGCGTTTGACACAGTTCCACACAAGAGATTGGTGCAAAAACTAGAGGACCAAGCAGGGATAACAGGGAAGGCACTGCAATGGATCAGGGAATACTTGTCAGGAAGACAGCAGCGAGTAATGGTACATGGTGAGGTGAGTGGGCACCTGTGACCAGCAGGGTCCCACAGGGGTGAGTCCTAGTACCAGTGCTGTTTCTGGTATTTGTGAACATGACGAAAGGAATAGACTCCGAAGTGTCCCTGTTTGCAGATGTCGTGAAGATGATGAGAAGAATTCATTTGATCAAAGACCAGGCAGAACTACAAAGGGATCTGGACAGGCTGCAGACCTGGTCCAGCAATTGGCTCATGGAGTTCAACCTCACCAAGTGCAAAGTCATGAAGATTGGGGAAGGGCAAAGAAGACCGCAGACGGAGTACAGTCTAGGGGGCCAGAGACTACAAACCTTGCTCAAGAAAAAAGATTTTGGGGTGAGTATAACACCAGGCACATCTGAAGCGCACATCAACCAAATAACTGCTGTGGCATATGGGCGCCTAGCAAACCTCAGAACAGCATTCCGACATCTTAATAAGGAATCGTTCAGGACACTGTACAGCGTGTACGTTAGGCCCATATTGGAGTATGCGGCACCAATTTGGAACCCACACCTAGCCAAGCACGTAAAGAAACTAGAGAAAGTGGATAGGTTTGCAACAAGACTAGTCCCAGAGCTAAGAGGTATGTCCTATGAGGAAAGGTTAAGGGAAATCAACCTGACGACACTGGAGGACAGGAGAGATAGGGGGGACATGATAACGACATACAAAATACTAAGTGGAATTGACAAGGTGGACAAAGGCAGGATGTTCCAGAGACTGGACACAGCAACAATGGGACACAGTTGGAAGCTGAAGACACAGATGAATCACAGGGATGTTAATCAAATCAAATCAAGTTTATTCTCTATAAGGGCTACAATGTGGGGTTTACAGGATTTGGATATTTTGTGGTTAACATGTTATAAAATACTAATTACAGAGGGGCCACTAGGACACCTAGCATGGCTAGGCATTTTGGGCAGACTTAGATTAATTCTTAGCATTAAAGGAAGTATTTCTTCTTCCACAGAGTAGTCAGGAAGTTATATAGTTTGGGAAGCGATGTAGTGAAGGCAGGATCCATACATAGCTTTAAGCAGAGGTATGATAAAGCTCACGGTTCAGGGAAAGTGACCTAGTAGCGACCAGTGAAGAGGCGGGGCCAGGAGCTTGGACTCGACCCCTGCAACCTCAACTAGGTGAGTACATATACACATGCACACGGGAACACACGTGGGCACATAGTTACATAGACACTAATCCACACAGCTTTTGACCGTTAGGGTCAACCCCACCCACGGCTCTCCTCCTCTTTCTCCCCCCCTCTTCCTTTTCCCTCTTGTCTCAGTCCCCTTCCCCTTCCCTGTCCACTCCTAACAACCCTCCACTCCTCCCACTCCTCCACTCTCTCTCACTTTTTTATCCTCTGCCTCTCCCTTCTCTCTCTCACTCTTTCTCCTCTCCCTTGTCTCACTCCCTCCCTTCCACTGTACCCCCAATCCCCTCTGTTTTCCTTCCATTCCTTTTCCCTCTAGTTCCCTGTGAAGGCTTCCTCAGCCCTGTAACAACTTCAGTCAAGGCTGTCTCCTCCTCAGGAAAATTAACGAATAGAAAAAGAACAAAAACCGACAATCATAAACACTTTATTTAGAAAATATAAAATATAAAACACTTAAATATGAAATATTAATCCTACATTAAACAAAATGAAAAATGAAAAATATAAATGATAACTGAATTCAATGCTAATATATATATATAAAACTTGGGTGTCTGGTGTTGGTGACACTGCGTGTTGTTGAAATCGTAGCCATTGCTGATGATGGGGGGGGGTCGCAGGTGTTGGTGACAACCCACCAGCTCGTTCTTCACAGATTTTATAGCTGTCAATAATCCGTCCAGGTGACAGGAAAGCAGGTTTTTTACCACTGCAATGATGAGGGGTTATATCCTGCTACTTGCATACACAAACAGGTAAGTGGATCAAAAATGGGACGTCTCAGAACGTTATTCCGTCTCCTTCAATTCTTCTCGTTGATTGGCAGGTGATCCACTCTGTCATTTCTAGCTGTAAAGAGAGACAGATTACCAACTGCTTAAGGAATCACTCTCCATGATAAGTACAATACCTAAAAGATGTGGTGATTATTAAAACATTTAACTGATCAAGACTGAAAGGACTAAGTTAATTATTGGTCAAAAGTGAAGCTTTCAACCAATAAGTCCACTAAAATATGATCAGGCGTGTACTTACAGTAGTGTTGGGAGCTGTGAGTCGAGTGATTTACTGTTTGACCGGAGCCCTACACGTCACCTTTCAGGGGGGGGGGAAGAGGGAGTGGAACCTCAAGAGGCAACTGTTGGTTCCCTTAAAGGTTCTAGGTATATCAAAGGTTTGTGGTCCATTTCTAAAATTCTTTTCCCAGTAAATAAAATTTAAGCTTGGAGATGCCCCACACAAGGGCCAAACATTCCTTTTCTATGTGGAGTAATCTCGTTTCGCTGGAAGGAGTTCCGGCTTAGGAAGCAAACAGGGAAGGGGAGTACCTCAAGGTATTGAGTAACACCACACCTAAGCCATATTGAGGCATCAGTTCTTAACAAATGTTTTATGTAATACCCTGGAACTTAAGTAGGGGGTCTTTCGAGAAGATATTTAATCTCATTAAACTTTTCCCGGCACGCGGAATTTCAAGAGGTTCCTTCCCACAGACTTTTAGGAAGTAAGAAAAGGGATGCCTGTAAGATCAGAAGGGTTCGGGATAAACCGTGCAATAAAAGTTTGCAGAACCAAGAAAGCACACATGAGCTTCTTGGGTTTGGGGAATTTAAACTAAATTTAAAGCTTTGATCTTAATGGGAGAGGCTGCAGAGATTTTTAGTAAGTATCATCCAAGATATCTAATCTTGTAATACCCAAGGAAGCATTCTTAGGCTTGGCATTGAAGCCATGTGAGCGTAATCTACGCAAAACTGACGTTAATGTTTGGATACGTTCGCCCCACATAGATGTCATTATGTAATTGTTATCAAAATAAACGAAACATTTGACATATACCCAAGCCCTTTTCTCATCATCTCACGTAGGTAGCACGGGCAGTTACCAAACTAAAGGGGAAATTGTTCTATACTACATCAGTCCTTGGTGGGAAGGAAAAGCGGTGTACTGCTTAGAAGAAGGATCTAACATTACTTGATAAATATGCCTGCGCATTATCAATCTCTGAAAAGAAGGGAAAGCTCATAAAATTTGTGTAGATCGCTATCTATTAAGGGCATAGGCTCAGCATCCCACCGAGTTATAGCATTAAGGCCTCGGAAGTCAATAGCAAGCCCTATATGAATTACCCTCCTTCTTAACCATGACTACTGGTGACAATATGGAGATACGAAGAAAACATGATCTTTGTTTTAATAATTGTCTACCTCGGGGTCAAATGTATCCCTAAGGTGAACTGGAACTGGGATAATTTCTGTTGATCAGATTGTCCCGCACTAAGTCAATTTTAAATGGACTACCGTGGAGGTAACACCTGGAATATCAGTAAAGACTCTGAAAAAGTTACTCACACATTGAAGTTTCATGTCTCTTATGGTCATCCAAAGATTCATTAATATTAATGTTGGTTGCGCCCGAGTGGTCAAGAGTCACCAAGTCATGTAGTTCTTCATCATAGTCTAAGTTAGAGGGTCAATTACACACACCTTAAAATTCTCAGTTGTCTTATCAAGTTCGTGGGGAAAAAAACTAAGTCAAAGTATTAAGGCAGTTAACCGAATTTCTTCGGTAACATTTCTTAAGGATGTTTGATATGATAAGCTTAGGTTTTCCCCTTGACTTCTATGAGGTAGTCATCTTTCCCACAAATTTTTAATACTTTTTTATGGACCTTTCCATGCTACTAAATTTATTTGACTTGATAGCAAATGTACCAGAACTTCATCCCCTATTTTAAAAAACTTCCCCCTCTGACTTTTTGGAATCAAAATGGGTTTTGTACTGGTCCAATGCCAAGCTTAAGTTTTTCGAAACTATGTCAGAGGTCTCCTCAAGTTTGGATCTAAGGTCAAGGAGAAACTGGTAAGAAGACTGAACCTCAGCATTTACCTCCTCATTAGTCCATAAGTCATGAAGGATGGACAATGGACCTCTGGCCTGTCTACCATAGAGAAGTTCAAAAGGTGAAAACCCCAGAGAGTCAATGGGAACTTCACTAATGGCAAACAAAGCACAGGGTAGGTAACGATGCCACTCCTTATGTTTAAGGGAGCAAAGTTTCCTTAAAATGGACTCGAGAACCGAATGATGGCACTCAATCCTCCCATTACAGCTGGGATGATAGGGTGTTGTGAAGAGAGGCTTCACTCCCAGAAGTTGGTAGAGATGTTCCCATTAAGTCAGTTTGTGAACTGTGTCCCACGGTCGACAAAATCTCTCTAGGGATGCCAACTCTGGAGAATATGGACAAAAGGGCTTCAGCCACCTCTGTAGTGTTATTGTCTTTAAGGGTACGCTTCAGGAAACTCGAAGCAAAATCAACTAATGTTAATATATATCTAGTCCCCCAGATGAAAGTGGAGATAAAGGACCAACGATGTCCCAAAAGCTAATCTTTCAAAGGGTACCGTAAAGATAGGCATTTTGACCATAGGTACTCGCCTGGTACCTCGGGAGGATGACAGTTTGGCAAACTTTACACGATCTACAATAGGTTTGTGACATCTGAGGACATTTTTTGACCCAAAATATGTTTCCCTAATTTTATTTTAAAATTTTACGATGCGAGAAATGTCCGGCCCCTGGGAGGTCATGAGCCATTTTTAAAAACAGTCCCTCTCTGCATTGACTTGGAACAACTAAATGGAATAGTCTATCTCATCTGAATTTAATTTTAATACTGACTTGTACAAGATACCTTTTATATATTCAAATTTATATGAAAAGTTTTTCCTTTGGATAACTTGATTTGTTTAGCGGCATTATGGCAATTCTGAAGAGGGAAAGGGGAATTGTGTTGTAAATTGACAAAAGAGTCCTTTGATATATCTAAAGGGTTGAAGTCAGGGAAAATCAAAAGGGTGGACAGAAGGAGAAGCCTGGGCTTGGGCTGAGCCTTAGTCAAGACATTTATAGTATCGGAGGTGATATCTTTAAATTTCATCTAACAAGTGAACCGGGGATCCTACTACCTCGCTTCGAGAGTAGCATCACTGGTTTTTGATCCCACATGAATCTCGCGAGAAAATTGTCCCATCTGAACTTTCGAGGGGCTTCTCTGACTCTACAAGAAGAGGATCTGAAAAGCTTATGTCAATCTTTGGTGATGAAAGGTCAACCTCAGAAGGAAGAATGGCACCCTTTTTCATTACCTATTAGTATGGAGCAAGAAGTGATGGGAGCTAGTACGGCTTCAGACCAAACCTGTGAACCATTTAGACCTAAAGTAACAACGGATGGTAGGAAAAGTGTCCGTACGGCCCAAGTAGTCCCGAAAGTATAGCGAGGAATGGGTTTCTTTAAGGTTAGGGAACAGCTTAAACAGAAATGACTAAACATGTGCATCTTGTGTCTCGTAAAATGGTAGATACATTAAGTCCATTAACTGTTCCTGAACAGAAGGGTGCTTGGTCATTACAGTCTTCAAAACATCTTCCAACTTTTGGACCTTCTTAGAAGGGCAATCTGGACGTTTTTTGTCCCTTAACGCCACACAAAATGAAAAAACAGGAATAAAAAGAAGTCTTTTTACTCTCCACTAGAGGCTTTGATTTCTTAAGATCTGATGACCCTTGCCCCTTTGGGTTCGATCCCTTTAGGTCCCTTTATAGGAATTGTGAGCCTCAGCATACAAGTCAGCGGCCTCACAACTTCCTCAGCTTTAATCAGGTTACGTTCTCTAATGAATGTTTTTTATCTGGTGGGGAAGAGCTGTCAGGAACTGGTCAGCAACATGAAGTCTCTAAGAGATTCATAACTGTGATCAATTCCTGAACTCTCTATTCAAAAGTCGAACAAACGAAAGAGTGTTACCTGTAACTGCTGAAAGTTCTGGCCAGGCTGTAAGGTGGCATACCTGAAGTCTTTCCTGTAAGAATAGTGTTTTTTTGATATGCTTTAAGGATTGCCTTCTTCAGTAGGTTATAATTGCATATGATATCCTGCGACAAAGTTGCATAGATATTCAAAGCTGTACCAGAAAATAACATTCCTAACCTGGTAGCCCAGGTGTCAGTAGGCCATTCACGGAGGGTAGCGGTATTTTCGAACCTGATAATGTATGAAGTTATGTCTTCCCCCTCTGTGAAGGGAGGTAAATTAGGTGTTGGAATATGTGCACTAACTGCACGCTGTTCCATTACTCCTTCCTCTAATTGCTGTTGTGAGAAAGTTAACTATTTATTCTCTAATTCAAGGCAAGATTTTTCGAGCTCGCGATCCTTTTCTCTCTCTATTAACTCACGTATTTTAGCTTGTTCCTCATGTTCTCTAGCTCTTTCCTCACGTTCTCTAGCTCTTTCCTTATGTCATGTAGGGGGGTATTGGAATATGTCGGATATAAGTGGGGAATATGGGAGTAATCGGAGGGAGTAGGCAGGAGAGTCTGAGTAGAGTGATAGCGGCAAGCGGTAGGTAGGTAATGTGAGGTCACTGGTGACTACAACTTCACCTCTCATTACTCTACCCTCGCACTACTCACCCTCTCACTACTTGAAATAAAAAATAAAAGAATAAATAACGAGGACAGTGAATATTACTATTCAACTCAGAGTTTATTATTAAGTCCTTGTACAATAATATATTTGGGAACAGGAGAACATTATTGTGGTTTAGATAAATGGGGTGGTACACATAAGCAGTGAGACAGGGAATACAATAAACTTGACGAAAATGAATATAACTTACACTATGACTCAGAGGACAGTTCATCACAGGAACTAAGCTAGAGGTCCCAAGACCAACACAGCACGAGTACTGCACCAAGCCAGTACTCTGCCCAATTCCTCCAACAGTCTCCTCCAGAGACTTCAGCAGCCTTCTCCCGAGCCCTGCACCCCAGCAGCAGCAGCTCTCGAAGTCTCTGCTAGGAGCTCTTCACCCAGGCCAATGCTCCGCACGAATCTCCTCTGCTCATCTGTTCCTTGGGTTTATACGGTGGTCCAAGCACCCTCCACAACCACGTGTACGACCACACGCCTAGGTCTGACGCTGTCAAAAACAAAAGACCTCAGACGTGGGCGTGGCTGACAGACGTTTGCCAAGGCAAGGTGTGACCATATAATTGGTTAAATTAGGTTTCCCCAGAGACCTCACAAGCCCAGCTAGACTACATCACACTCACGTTCTCTAGCTCTCTCCTCACGATCAAGTCTATCACGCTCCTTTTTGTCTTCTCTCTCTCTTTCTATCTTTCTTGGCTTTCTCTCTCTATTCTTTCTTCCTCCTTTTTCTCCTGTCTTTCAAGGTTCTCTTTCTCTTTTATTTCTCTTTCCTGGATCTTAGCACTAATGAAAGCTTCTAAATTTTTCCCTGTTATTCCTAACTTACTTCCAGCATTCATCCAAAACTGGTATTCCTCCATACTTGCAAGAATAACTTTAAACTATCAGGGGAAAAGGAAACGGGTATTAAAGAAAATGGAGGGTTCAATTCCTGCTCCGCTCAAACTAAATAAACCAGAGGGCTCGATCCCTGCTTCAATTAAACAATGTATTAATGAAAACGAAGGGTTCTATGCCGGCTCCAAGCAAACAGTAAGTAGAATGGGGTCACTTGACCATCCAATCTCCTCACCAACAAATCAAGAGTGTCCTACGACAGTTCCCTTGATATAATAAAGAGCTCAATGAAACAAATTGTCACTGGAAAATCTCGGGTCACTAGAGTCTAATCCTCCAAAGTGTTTCAAGCTCGAAAAGGTGGCAGAATTAAATATTATATCCTGCCTGACTTGACTTACAATAAATTGAGAGTATAACAATCACCAAATCTTTTAAATACCTGTACCGTAGTCCTACCATTGAGAATGATTACTCATGGCTGGTGGTAACCGTCTGTGGTATGCGGCATTGAAGTTCCAATGGTAGATTCGAGATGGGGTTGAATCTTGAGTCAGTCGAGTTGATCCTGGCAAGGTCGCCACTTGTTACAGGGCTGAGTAAGCCTTCACAACTTCAGTCAGTATTATCAAGGCTGGCTCCTCCTCAGGAAAATTAACGAATAGAAAAAGAACAAAAACTGACAAACATAAACACTTTATTATTTAGAAAATATAAAATATAAAACACTTAAATATGAAATATTAATCCTACATTAAAGAAAATGAAAAATGAAAAATATAAATAACTGAATTCAATGCTAATATATATATATAATATATATATTATATATATATATATATATAATATATATATATATTATATATAATATATATATATTATAAACTTGGGTGTCTGGTGTTGGTGACACTGCGTGTTGTTGAAATCGTAGCCATTGCTGATGATGGGGGGGTGGGTAGCAGGTGTTGGTGACAACCCACCAGCTCGTTCTTCACAGATTTTATAGCCGTCAATAATCCATCCAGATGACAGGAAAGCAGGTTCTTTACCACTGCAATGATGAGGGGTTATATCCTGCTACTTGCATACACAAACAGGTAAGTGGATCAAAAATGGGACGTCTCAGAACATTAGTCCGTCTCCTTCAATTCTTCTCGTTGATTGGCAGGTGACCCTCTCTGTCATTTCAAGCTGTAAAGAGAGACAGATTACCAACTGCTTAAGAAATCACTCTCCATGATAAGTACAATACCTAAAAGATGTGGTGATTATTAAAACATTTAACTGATCAAGACTGAAAGGACTAAGTTAATTATTGGTCAAAAGTGAAGCTTTCAACCAATAAGCCCACTAAAATATGATCAGGCATGTACTTACAGTAGTGTTGAGAGCTGTGAGTCGAGTGATTTACTGTTTGACCGGAGCCCTACACGTCACCTTTCGGGGGGGGGAGAAGGGGAAGGGATAGCGGGAGCTAGACTGACCCTACCTTAACAAGCAGCCGGCAATCAAACTATCACTTTTGGGGAGGGGGAAAAGAGGGTGGGGAATAGCGGGAGCTGGACTTACCCTACCTTAACAAGTTCCCGGCAATGAAACTATTGTTACTATATACCCCCTCGCTACTCCTATCTATTGAACTTTTCCCTCACATTCCCTTCCCACTCTTTCTCCCACTCCTGGATCCTTTTCCCTGCCCCTCTCTTCCCCCTCACAAACACACAACTACAGCACATAACCCATAAAAAACAAAAAAAATGGTGGCTCAGAGGGGAACTCAAAGGCCCAAGGGATCAGAGGAGAATGGTTCTGGTAGGGAAGAATGGATGGAAGAGCAATGCCAAAGGATGGAACAGGAGTGGGAGAGTAAACTAGGAGAGCTTTCTGCAAAAGTGGAGAAAAGGATGGAGGCAGAGCATTCTCAGAAGTTGGAAAGGAGGTTGGAGGAGGAGAAGAAGAATTAAGAGTCACTTGTCGAAGCTACAGTAGCCAGGATAAAGGTCCTAGAATATGAGGTAAATAGTCTGAAGCAAGTCACAGAGTAATTGACCAGAGGAGACATAGCATCTGAAGCTGGTACACCACTATTGAACGAGGGGCCCAACAGGAAGGAAGGAGACATCACTTACACTAAGGCTCTATTAGCCCACCATGCAGGCCCAGGGAATGAAGAGGAAAAGCAGCTGGGAGTGGGGATGGTGGTGGGGGACAGGAGAGAAGGTGGAGAAGGGGATAGGTCATATACACAGGCACGACTATGCCACCAAAAGCTACAGGAAAAAATAAGAGAGAAAATGGCCATGTACAAACAGGAACCAGATACACAGAAGGAAAGCATTGGGAGGAGGAGAGGATGAAGTCTGTGTTTATTCATGGGCTTCAGGAAAGTGAGGGAAGGACACACAATGAAAGACAGCAGGCACAAAGACAGGAGATTGTGAACATCATCAAAGAAATAGGCAAAGAGGACATGTTTGAGATTGTAAATTTTCAGAGAATCAGGGGGTACTTGAAGGGGAGAGAACAGCCGATCAAGCTGATTTATCAAACTGAAACAGTGCAAAACAGAATCCTGCAAGAGAAACCACAGTTGAAGGAGTCGTCAACAGTTTAGGTGTTCCCAGAGTGACAGCAGCTGAGGGAGAGGACACAAAAGCGAATGGGGCTAGGAAGACAAAGACAGAATCAGCAGAGAACAACCAGAGCAGGGCAGAGCAACAGGTGCAAGCCCACACAGAACCATCTCCAGAACCCCACAACCCACACTCACAGCCCCCACCACACTATGCTGTAGAATTCTGCAGCACACTGCCAGGCCCCCCACCCTCACAGACCCCCTAAAACACAGTGTTGGAGAGGAAACTGAAAGTACGGTACACCAACACTGATGGAATAACGAATAAGTGGGAGGAGTGGCCCTAGAGAGTCAAAAAGGCATCACCAGACATCATAGCTTTCACAGATACCAAGCTCACTGGGATGATAACAGATGCTATCTTTCCAGAGGGATATCAGAGCCTGAGCAAAGAGAGAGGGAGCAGATGAGGTGGAGGAGTGGCACTGCTGATCAAAAACCAATGGGAATTTGATAAACTGGAGAGAGGAGACAGAGGAGAAGCAAGAGATTACTTAATAGGAACTTTTCAGTGTGGAGGTCCCAAGGTGGTAATTGCAGTGATGTATAACCCAAAACACAACAGCAGAAGGCCAAGGCAAGAGTATGATGAGAGTAATAGAGCGATGGTTGACACACTGGCTGAAGTGGCCAGAAGGGCTCATGAAATGTGCTTGATTTTAAATAATTATTTTCTCTCAGTTTTTACACAGGAAGACACTAACAATATTCCAGTAATTAATTTTTACAGTGGGCTAGAAGAAGATAAATTATGTAACATCACAGTCACTAGTGAGATGGTTGTGAGGCAGATAGACAGACTGAAGCAAAATAAGTCGCCGGGTCCTGATGAGGTTTTTTCAAGGGTTCTTAAGGAATGCAAAATGGAACTCTGTGAACCATTAACTAATATTTTTAATTTATCTCTTCAAACAGGTGTAGTGTCTGATATGTGGAAGATGGCTAATGTAACTCCTATTTTTAAAACAGGGGACAAGTCGTTACCGTCAAATTACCGCCCAATAAGCCTGACCTCAATTGTAGGCAAATTACTAGAGTCAATTATAGCTGAGATTATAAGAAGCCATCTCGATAAGCATAGCTTGATTAATGATACTCAGCATGGATTCACAAGATGCCGGTCTTGTCTAACTAATTTATTAACTTTCTTCAGTAAAGCTTTTGAGGCTGTTGACCACAATAAAGAATTTGATATTATTTACTTAGATTTTAGTAAGGCTTTTGATAGAGTTCCGCACCATAGACTGTTAAAGAAAGTGGCAGCCCATGGCATTGGGGGAAAAGTGCTCTCGTGATCGAGTCATGGCTCACTGACAGGAAGCAGAGAGTGTCCATAAATGGGGTTAAATCCGAGTGGGGATCTGTAACAAGTGGCGTTCCACAGGGATCAGTCTTGGGCCCGTTGTTGTTTATAATATATATCAATGATCTTGATGAGGGAATTACTAGTGATATGAGCAAATTCGCCGATGACACAAAGATAGGTAGGATAATTGATTCAAACGTAGATGTTAGGGAACTTCAGGAGGATTTAAACAAACTCTATTCTTGGTCAGAAAGTGGCAGATGCAGTTCAATGTAGATAAGTGCAAGGTTCTGAAGCTTGGGAGTGCCCATAACCCTAGTACTTATAAATTAAATGATGTAGAACTTAGCCATACAGATTGCGAAAAGGACTTGGGGGTTATGGTGAGCAGCAACCTTAAACCAAGACAGCAATGCCTAAGCGTACGTAATAAGGCAAATAGATTACTGGGATTTATATCAAGAAGTGTAAGCAACAGAAGTCCAGAGGTCATACTGCAGCTTTATACATCATTAGTAAGGCCTCACCTTGATTATGCAGCTCAGTTCTGGTCTCCGTATTACAAAATGGACATAAATTCGTTAGAAAACATTCAGCGTAGGATGACTAAATTAATACATAGCATCAGAAATCTTCCTTATGAAGAAAGATTGAAGACTCTTAAGTTACATTCACTTGTTAGACGAAGAATGAGGGGAGACCTGATCGAAGTGTATAAGTGGAAGATAGGTATTAATAAAGGGGATATTAATAAGGTCTTGAGGATGTCTCTCCAAGAGAGAACCCGCAGTAATGGATTTAAATTAGATAAGTTTAGATTTAGAAAGGACATAGGAAAGTATTGGTTTGGAAATAGGGTAGTTGATGAGTGGAACAGTCTACCTAGTTGGGTTATTGAGGCTAGGACTTTGGGTAGTTTCAAATCTAGGTTGGATAAGTACATGAGTGGGAGGGGTTGGATTTGAGTGGGACTTTCACATCAGAGCTTATTTCTTGGGTAGCATTGAAAATTGGGTTAGGTAAATGTTTTGTTAGTGGGATGAATTGTAAAGGACCTGCCTAGTATGGGCCAGCAGGCCTCCTGCAGTGTTCCTCCTTTCTTATGTTCTTATGTTGTTCTTATGTTCAAAGCTACTGATCATGGGTGACTTCAACCACATGGAAATCAAATGGAAGAACTTGGAGGCACATGGGGGCCAAGAAATGTGGAGGGCTATGATGATGGAGGTCGTACTGGAAAACCTCATGTACCAACACGTAAGGGACACACCACAGAGAGAGGAGAGGATGAACCAGTGATACTGGACATAGTATTCACCTTGACTAGTGCAGATGTTGAGGACATCACTTATGAAAGACCCCTTGTGGCCAGTGATCAGGTGATTCTGAGTTTCAAATACATAGTAGAGTTACAAGTGGAGGGGGAAGCAGGAAGGGCCGGACGGATGAAACCAAACTGCAAGAAAGGGAACTATGCAGGCATGAAGAACTTCCTGAAAGGGGGTCAGAGAACTGGCAAGGAAGTCAGTAAACATGATGATGGAGTATGTGGCAACAATATGCAAAGAAACTGTGGAGAGGTTTGTACCCAAGAGAAACAGGAATAACCATAAAGGCAAGATGAGCCCCTAGTTCACCCTAAGGTGCAGGGAGGCCAAAACCATGTGTGCTAGGGAAAAGAAGAAGTATAGAAGGCAAAGGTTCCAGGAGAAGAGCCAGAAATGAATATGCACCGTTAAGAAGGGAGGCCCAAAGACAATACGAGAATGACATAGCAGCAAAAGCCAAATCTAACCCAAAGCTGTTGTGCAGCCACGTCAGAAGGAAAACAACAGCCAAGGACCAGGTAATCAAGCTTAGGAAGGAAGAAGGGGGGAGGTCACAAAAAATGATCGCAAAGTATGTGGCCCGGTAGCCTGGTGGCTAAAGCTCCCACTTCACTTACGGAGGGCCCGGGTTCGATTCCCGGCGGGTGGAAACATTTCGACACGTTTTCTTACACCTGTTGTCCTGTTCACTTAGCAGCAAATAGGTACCTGGGTGTTAGTCGACTGGTGTGGGTCGCATCCTGGGGGACAAGATTAAGGACCCCACTGGCAACAAGTTAGACAGTCCTCGATGCCGCACTGACTTTCTTGGATTATCCTGGGTGGCTAACCCTCCGGGGTTAAAAATCCGAACGAAATCTTATCTTATATGAGGAGCTCAACATGAGATTCAAAGAAGTGTTCACAGAGGAGACAGAAGAGCCTCCAAATAGGTGGAGAGGTGGGGTACACCTCCGATGGGGCCGGATAACATCTATCCATGGATCTTGAGAAAGGGAGCATAGGTGTTTTGTGTACCACTAACAACTATCTTCAGCACATCTATAGAAACAGGGAGAATACCGGAAGTATGGAAGACAGCATATGAAGTCACAATTTAAAAAATAAGGAGACAGACACGAATCGTTAAACTACAAACCAGTGTCACTGACGTGTATAGTATGCAAGGTCATGTAGAATATTATCAAGAAAATTGGTGAAGCACCTAGAATGGAATTAGCTTATCAATGACAGCCAGCACAGTTTAAAGGATGGGAAATCCTGTGTCACAAACCTACTGGAGTTCTATAACACGGTGGGAGCAGTAAGACAAGAGAGTGAGGGGTGGGTAGATTGCATTTTCTTGGACTGTAAGAAGGCTTTTGGACACAGTTCTACAAAAGGGAGATTAGTGTAAAAAGCTGGAGGACCAGGCAGGGATAACAGGGAAGGCACTACAATAGATCAAGAATATCTGTCATGAAACTACAGTGAGTCTGGTACGTGGCAAAGTGTCAGAGTGGGCGCCTGTAACGAGCGGGGTGCCACAGGGATCAGTCCAAAGACCGGTGCTATTTCTGGTATTGTGAATGGCAGGGCAGAAGAATAGACTCCGAAGTGTCCCTGTGTGCTTTATAATGTGAAGTTGTGAGAACAATTCAACTGGACGAGTACCTGGAGGACCAGGCAGAACTATTAGGGGGAAATCTAGACAGGCTGCAGGCCTGGTCTAGCAACTTGCTCCTGGATTTTCAACCCCACCAAGAGCAAATTTCATGCAATTGGGGAAGGGTAAAGAAGACCACAGACGGAGCACAATCTAGGGGGCCAGGGTGTACAAAACTCACTCAAGGAAAAGGATCTTGGGGTGAGAAATAACACCAGGCACATCCCCCTGAGGCACACATCAACCAAATAACAGCTTGCAGCATATGCGTGCCTGGCAAACCTAAGAACAGCATTCAGACATCTAAATAAGGAGTCATTCAAGACCCTGTACACCGTGTACGTTAGGCCCATATTGGACTATGCAGCGCCAGTTTTGAACCATCACCTAGCCAAGCATGTGAGGAAACTAGAGAAATGGCAAAGGTTTGCAACAAGACTAGTCTTGGAGCTCTGGGGTATGTTCTATGAGAAGTTAAGGAAATCGACTTGACACTGGAAGACAGGAGAGATGGGGAGGATATGATAACGACATATAAAATACTTAGAGGAATCGACAAGATGGACAAGACAGTTTTTCCAAAGTGGGACACAGCAAAAAGAGATCACGTTAAAACTTTAGACTCAGATAAACCCGGGGATTTAGGAGTATTTTTTCAGTCACAGAGTTTCAAAAATTGGAAAAGTCGGGGGTATGAGTTTTTGGAGGCAAAACCATAATTGGCTTTGGGAAAGGTATGAAAAGCCATGCACGGGAAGAGTGCCCAAGAACCAATGAAGAGGGGGGGCCAGGAGTGTGAACACCCCTGCAACCCAACTATGGTACAACTATGTGAGTACTGTCAAAAATGAACACAAAAGGGAAAAAGAAAGACTCAAAAATATCCCTGTTTGTAGATATGTGAATTAATGAGATGAATTCAATGGGATGAGGACCGGGCGAACTACAAAGGTCAGGACAGACTGTGGGCCTTGTCCGGGAACTGGTCCGGGAATTCAACTCCCCCAAACCTGGGTTACCTGGAAGAGTTCCAGGGGTCAACGCCCCCGCGGCCCCGGTCTGTGACAGCCTCCTGGTGGATCAAGCCTGTCAACCAGGCGTTGCTGCGGGTGCCGCAACCAACGTACGACCCACACCCCGGCTGGCAAAACCGTTTTTGGTGCTTGTCCAGTGCCACTTGAAGACTGCCGGGGGAGTTGGAAATCCCCCTTAGTTGGGGGGGCAGTTGAACACGGGGCCCCTGACACTTATGTAGGTCTCTAAAGTGTAGTGACACCCTGCTTTTCATTGGGGGTGGTCATCGTCTGCCAAATCTTTTGTTTTTTAGTGAGTATTTTTGTGTGCAAGTTCGGGAATCCCCCAGGATTTTCCCGGGGTTTTTAATTATTACCTCCCGCCTCGTTTCCGGGGAAAACAGGTTTAGGAAAATCAAGCCTCCCAGTAATTGGGTGTTTTATCTCCGTTATTTCCCGTGAAAGTTCCTGTACATTTTCTAGGTCGCAATTTTTCCCTGCCTTAAGGTGCTGTTAGTTTTCAGCAATATTCCACCTAGATAGAACAAGTGACCTGAAAGTGTCTCATGGGCTTGGGCCCCCTAGTTTTGAAGGTTCTCATTATCCATCTGTCTTTTTTTAGCAGATTGTTGTACAAAGTTATGGCCCTTGAAGGAGAATCCTCCACATGATCACCCCCGGGTCTTTGACGTTGGTGTTTTCCTCTATTTTGGGCCAAAATTGTTTTTGTACTCTGAAAGTTTTAAATTTTTCCTCTTTTTACCATATTGAGAACTGAAATTTCTCATCGTTGAACTTCATTTGTTTTCTGCACCCCACTAAAGTTGGGTTTGATTCCCCCGGGACCCTTTGCAGTGTCTGCAATGGAAACATTAAGCAGATTGGGGTGTATCTGCAAAGGAAGACACGGTGCTTGGCTGCATCCTTGTCTATGTGGGAATAGGAGGGAACAAGAGGGGAGGGGTTTGGGCCCTTTGTGGAACAGAGCTTTTCACCGTGCTCCTCGGCTTTTACTCTGTTGACGACTACTTTTGGGTTCTGTTATGGGGAAATTATAGATCCATCGACCGACTTTTTTTCCCTTTTTTCTTTAGCCGCATTTGTGGCTTTACGGCATGGCACACTTGTTTTTGAAGGCTTTCGCAAAGTCTGTTTATTACACGGCATTTTTTTTTGTCTTCTAGTCATTTAGGACCCTTTTCGTAGTGATCCAATAGTGGACAGAAGGGCGACCTGTTCTAAACCCATGTTGCCCTGGTTTTTTGTAACTGATGGGGTTTTTAGATGGGTGGTGATCTTGCTTTTTAGGACCCTTTCAAAGATTTTTAGATATGGGAGTTTTTGCTATCGGGCTGTTTCTTTGCTGTTGCTTTACTCCCCCCTTTTTTTGGGGGTGGGGCTATGTCTTTTTTTTGAACTGTGGGACGACCCCCCGGGCCTGCTCCCCCTCCATAGGATGGAAAAGGCTCGTGATGGGGGGTTCTTTCATTTTTTTGATAAACACGGAGTTTTCCCTGATCTGGGCCCGGGCAGAGGCATGGGGATGTCATTTTTCGCTTGTTTGAAGATTTTGGGGTCAGGATAACACGGGTAGGGCTTGTGTTAACCAAATTTTGTGGCTCTCTCATAAAAATTCTTTTGATCTTCGACTCTCAGTCTGGTTGGGCTTCTAAAAAATGAGTCATATTGGGGCTTTAGTAGCTCACTCATTTCCTTGTGCATCTGTTAGGACCCCTCTTGTTTAAGTAGGGGCCCAAACGGGAGTTGTTCCAAATTTGTTTTTGGCATGGGAGAAGAAATATTTGGGTTTCTTTTGTTTTTCATTTATGGCTTTTAGTTCTTCCCGCGTTTCCCCTGCCCTAAAATTCCTTTGTTGGGTTAGATGTTTGCTATTTCTCGACCATGTCCCCCCTACGCATTTCAATTATTGACCTCTTTAGCCGCTCTGTTTTCTTTTCCGCGCCTGTAAGGGAGCGCCTGTCTCTATTTTAATCTACTCCTCCTTTTTCTTAGAGGAATAAGCCTTTTCATACATCGAGTCCCACCAAGTTAATTGTTCTAGGCAACTTGGGGTTGTGTTGCTAGTATATTTCCCCAGCTATATGGGTTAGGATTGGGTTTACTTGGTCCCACTTTAAGTTTTTGTTATAAGTTATTTGGTGAATGCTCCCTCTTGACTAGTCTCATTAGTCGGTCTGGGGCTCCACGCATACATGCTGAACCTCAATTATGTTGTGATCTGAGTATATTGTTTTTGATATGGTGACATTTTTTATCAGATCATCTTTGTTAGTGAAGATGAGGTCTAGTGTATTCTCCAGTCTAGTAGGCTCTATTATTTGCTGGTTTAAATTGAATTTTAGGCAGAGATTTAAAAGCTCGTGTGAGTGTGAGTTTTCATCAGAGCTGCTCCTGGTGTTGTTACTGCACAATATTATTTGCTATATTCCTCCATTTTAGGTGCCTTAAGTTGAAACCCCCCAGGGCAAGATGTTTGGTTGCGGGACCCTGGAAGATTTTCCAGACAGTGGTCAATTTTTAACAGCTGTTCCTGGAATGCTGGATGTTGCAAAGGCATGAAGATTGGGGAAGGGCAAAGACGACTGCAGATGAAGTGCAATCTAGGAGGGCCATAGACTACAAACCTCACTCAGGGAAATGGATCTTGAGGTGAGTATAATACCGAGCACATCACCTGAGGCGCACATCAACCAAATAACAAACTGCAGCATATGGCGCCTGGTAAACCAAAGATTAGGATTTCAACATCTCAGCGGGAATCGTTCAGTACCCTGTATACTATGTACGTAGGCCTATATTAGAGTATGCAGGACCAGTTTGGAACCCACACGTAGCCAAGCACGTAAGGAAATTAGAGATATGCAAAGATTTGCAACAAGACTAGTCTCGAAGCTAAGGGCATGTCCATGATTAAGGGAAATCGGCGTGACAACACTGGAGGACAGGAGAGATTTAAAAGGGGGTACGAGAACTACATGTAAAATATTGAGAGGAATCGACAAGGAGATAGAGACGGATGTTCCAGAGTTGGAACACCCGTAACAAAGGGGGCAATGTTGGAAGTTGAAGACTCAGAAAAAATCACAGAGATGTTGGAAGTATTTCTTGAGTCACAGAGGTTGTCAGGAAGTCGGTAAGTCTGGGAAGTGATGTAGTGGAGGCAGAATCCATACATATCTTTAAAAAGTAAAACAAAATTCTTGTTCCCGACTCACGTACCTATACTTATCTGTTTTTAAATTTAATATAGATGAGATTATCAAAAGGGACCCCATGGAATAATTCATTCTGCCTTTTCTCGGTTATCCTGGGTTTTATACGCACATGCTGTTTGTTATAATAATTCAATGTAACTATATTTGTGTTTTACCTGAATAAAAATTCTTAATAGAGTGTTCTTCTAAAGTTACCCCTAGTGATACACAAAACTTTTCTCATGTTAGTAGACCAGAGAAAAACGAACATTAAAACTTTGACCAAAAACACTGAATAATGTTTTAATTCTCAGTTCTGTCACTCTTAATAAAATGTAATTCTTTATTCTACAAGTACATACAACTAGCCTGACATCAGTGACTTACTACTACATGAAAGCCGATTGTAAACTGATATTTCGGAAAAATTAGGTCCCTTTTTCACCCAGATGCGACCCACACCCATTAAAGAATAAGATAAGATAAAATTCGTTCGATTTTTAACCCCGGGGTTAGCAACCCAGGATAACCCAAGAAAGTCATGCATCATCGAGACTGTCTAACTTATTCCATTAGGTCCTTAATCTTGTCCCCAGATGCGACCCACACCAGTCGACTAACCAGGTACCTATTTGCTGCTAGGGAACAGACAACAGGTGAAGGAAAAAGTGTCGAAATGTTTCCACCCCCGGGAATCAAACCCGGCCCTCCGTGTGTGAAGCGGGAGTTTTAGCCACCAGGCCACCGGTCACTAATTTAACAAGTGCCCATTATTACTGATGGTGAACATTAAACCATGTAAGGAAAAACTCTCAATTTTTCCACCTTGAGGGAATCGAACCCGGTTCACCAAAAATGGTTCTACCATGCCCGGTTTTATATAATAAGGCGTTGTATTAATTTTCTACAAATTTTTATTCTAAAACCATTTTATAAGAAAAATAAAATATTAAAAAAAAAAGCAAAAAACCCAAAACCAAAATTTTTACACCCATAAAAATTTTAAAACCTTAAATTTTAAAAATTTTTTTTGGGGGTTTAAAACTTATAAATCCCTGTGGGGCTTAGCAATTGCCCCCCTGGACTCTACATTCTTTTTCCCTTTTTTCCTTTTATTAGCTTTTATTGTCATGAAAAAAATTTTCTTTTACCTGAAGAAAACCCAAAGCCGGGGGTTCCCAAAAATTTATGGGAATAGTGCAGTATGGTGCTTACCTTTCAACAGACCCGAATCACGAGGGGTGCCACAGTCTCTCGAAAAGTGTTCCCCCCACAACACTTGAAGAAAGGGTCTCAACTCCCTTAGTCTCTGTTCCCCTACGGCTCATGTTATATACCGAGCAACCGTGCAGATGTTCGCCTTCCAGAACACGATATTCTGGCTGAGTGCCTCTGGGGTTCTGCTTGAGGTTTTTCCCTTAGACATTTCTTACCAAGTACCTCCAACTTTATGTAAAGTTTAACGATTTGGGAATCTTTGAAAATTTTTTGGGGTTTTTATGGGGGCGATGGGGGTGACTCTTCTCCACCTATACTCAAATGAGAAAGAGATCTCCCAACCCCTCAACAATTTTTTTATCGTGAACCTATTCGTCCGATATTTTAAGTGTAACTCATGCACTGTAGTGCTAGCCATTTTCCTCTGAATCACCTCAAAGGACCCATTCTGAATCATCCTCATCATGCAAATCTCTGAAACTATTTGTCAAGCTCATAATTTCAATACGAACTTCTCTAGCTTTGAGGTCATGTCGGCAAGCCTCTAAAACCCAAACAACCGATAAAGTATGGCCACTTTTATCTCTTCAGTGTTGCCAAACTTTGTCTTCTAATTGGTCTTTGGCATGTTGGTAATTAGTGTCAGTAATCTGGTATGCCGTGGCCGACCGCAAATACTGCAACTTGAGGCATCTGACATATCGTTTCTGTCATCTAATCTGGGCTTTAAACTGATCCCAAAAAACAATGTACTCAGTTAGGGTTCCGTCAATGTGGTAAATTCAATTGGGCAACCTGGCACATATTGACAGGTGTGGGGCTGTTTGGGGTACCTGCGGTGTTCGACACCCCCCTTTGGAATACTAGCCTTTAATGACTTAACTTATCTTGTACCAAATTCATCTCCTGATGACAATCTACATCTTTCCTTAGTGAATTCGTCCAGAGCCTGCTGAAGACTACCCTGGGATTCATTATCCTCAATAGCCTGTAGCTCATATGCTGAGAATGCTTGTTCATAGGCTTCCCATTTTTCCCCCAAACTCTTCAAGCAGTCTTGCAAATCATCGCAGTCTACGTTACTGCGTTGGCAAGTAGCCTTGCACCTGTAGCTTCTGTTCAGATGCCCTTTGTATGCCCTACTGATCTTTTTAAATTTTTGCTAACACTGAACCAACTCTCCTGAACTCCCATCTGCCATTGTCGAAGTTTAATGAGGAGTGTGACACTAATTGTACTTTACCCAGCCCCACCCCACACATGTCAGGGGTGTTAGGTAAGAACGATCTCAAAGCTTCTCAACAAGCTTAGCAATTCCCTTTGTTATATTGACTCTACTCTGACTAAAAAATGTACACTGTTAGCTCTCAAATCCCAATCAAAATGGGTATCGATGTGAAAGCTTAACCTAGCACTTTCCTGTACAATGCCAGCAAATAATTACAGGACTTAACCTAGTCTCAGGTACAATTCACAAATCCACATTAACATGAATCAAAGACAATGAAAATCACACAATAAAAAGTGCAGTATACAAATTAAAATCACTTGGTTAACACATAAATTCAACAATTAAACTTGTGAAACAGTAAATAAATAATGTGTGTAACGGGCTTTACCTACCTTACCAGTCTAGCATGGATTTAAAGGTAAATCGTAACCTAACTAGTTGCTAGCTTAAACCTGGCTTTAGAACTCCTGTAAATAATAACTAGGTTAAATCTGTCCTAGCTACAAATAACTGTTGTAAATATTGCACAAGCCTACCCCTAATTTGGCTACCTTGCAAACCCACTGTAAGTAATAAACCACAAGTCTCCTACTCTGGATTACTTGACTCACTGTAATAATTAAATTCACAAGCTTCTCTAGCCTACCTGGCCTGCCTGTAAATTACTGCAAATAACAACTCTGTGTATATCAGCTTGGCCTAGCTCTGTGTAACTCTGGGCCTAGGGTGCTAATTTAAACCTACTCTGTTAAACGGTTTCCTAACTGTGGGCCTAGCTATGATAGCTTAACCTAGCTATTCCACATCACGGTTTCGAAGGACCACTTTTGTGAAAATTGTGTGGACTGCCCCAAGTGGGGTGCCTACCCTGGCAAACTCTGTTGACACCAAGTTCTGAGGTGGGTACCTCAGCCTCACAAGTGGCTTATAGGACAGATTTTCACAAATGATTGATGTTGCAAGAAAAATCCCTGCATTTCACGTATAAAGGACCCAACTTACTTGGTGTTGGAGCATATATCCTGATCTTCCAACTTCCCTAAGCTTAGCCTTTAGCCCCTTTGGGAAATTCCCTCAGAAACCACTGCCCAAACCGGGAGCCTTATTCCTGCAATATTCAATCGTTATTAGTGACCTGCCTGCACCTCAGAAATTCCTATATCCAAGAAGGGTGTGTATCCCTAGTAAAAAACTAAGCAGACACGTACACTAGCTTCTACATAGACAAGAGACACTGGGACTTACTGGGCATGCACTCCCAGTGCAACACAGGCCCACAGATCAACTCACAATCTCCCCAGGACACTGGCCAGAAATCTACAGATAAAGTTTAGGTCTTGTCTTACTGTATGGGGCCCGACGGAGGTCATCAAAGGTACATCGAGGTCCTCTACCAGATTTCCCCAGGTCTCGAATGTGAAGACACGTGGGGGGCGCCGCTGCTGATCACGGCACGTCTTGTCCAGTTTGGGTCTTCTTAAGAAGGAAGCTATGTTCTTTTGAGACCCCCCCTCGTCATTCAAGCTAGGGCTTCCAGTTCTCCCTAGCTAACTTAAAACCAGTGTTTGCCTACATTATTGCCTATACTACCTATGTTAAAGGGCTTGGTCTACATTATATTATCTACAGTTGCCTCAATGATCCTAATATAGTGTACTACCAGTAAAACTACCTACTCCTCCTGAAGGGTAAATCTATAAATAAATAAGCTTACCAACCACGCCAACTCAGGGGAGAACGCTTTTGTTTGGGTGGGTTTAAGGGCCCCCCAGCTCAAACCTTCCATTTTCGGCTATGCTGGGACCCCTTCGTACGCCGTATCTGTCCTGTGGAACTTTAGGGACCAATAAATTTCCACATATATTTTATTTAAACATACAATACATTATTTTAAATAAAAGTGTACAGTATCGATCATACATGGCCAATATAAATTCTTCATTATCTAAACACACTGCACGTTTTACTTTGCCCTTACACAAAATTTCCCTCATCACCTGAAAAATTCATTCCTTAACACTTATTCTAAATACAATTTATACAATGTTAGACTTGACAGCAATCAAAAACAATGCAATATTCAGTAATATGTCTAATATATACACTTCACGCAACTTATAGATGTATTATGCCATTAAACATAATTCAATTAAAACATATAAAACTATGTAATAATACAAAATAAAAACATCCCTTACCCTTCCATCTGCTAATTACAATATACACTGAAAAACTGCATTCAGTAAAAATTCAAACAGTAAACCTACCCCCCCCCCCTTGTACACCCTCATTCACCATATTGTACACAACTAACCATATTTTCATTTAATTTAACTTACGCGCAATATTATAAAAGCAACTGCTATCCTAACATCACAAGTGATATTAATAAGAGCACAGTACGATCTTCCACATACATATTAATACAATAACACAGTATTGATCTTCCACATACAAATTAAAACAAGAAAACAGTATCGAATATTCCACATACAATATTAATACAAGAACACATACCGATCTTACCACTCACATATTAATTACAAGAACACCAGTACGAATTCCACATACAAATTAAAACAGAACACAGTATCGATCTTCCACAACATATTAAACAAGAACACAGTATCGATCTTCCACAACAATATTAATACAAGAACACAGTATCGATATTCCATCATACAATATTAATACTAAGGAAATCAAAGTATTGATCTATCCACATACAAATATATAATACAAGAACACAGTATTGGATCTTCCACATACAATATTAATACAAGAACACAGTATCGGATCTTCCACATACAATATTAATACAAGAACACAGTATCGGATCTTCCACATACAATATAAAAGCAACAGTGTCACAAATAAAAAACTCACTGCACATTTAACTCTAAGTGAACACAAACAAAAAATTCCTCATCACCTGTACAGATTGTCCCGTTACATCGATGCCAAACAAAAATGAATACAATATTAAACAATATTATTATTATTATTATTATCACACTGGCCGATTCCCACCAAGGCAGGGTGGCCCGAAAAAGAAAAACTTTCACCATCATTCACTCCATCACTGTCTTGCCAGAAGGGTGCTTTACACTACAGTTTTTAAACTGCAACATTAACACCCCTCCTTCAGAGTGCAGGCACTGTACTTCCCAATATATCTATCAGATAATATACATTGCAATATGTTTTAATAGGCAATTAAATACACGTCACTCGACAGATAGATGTATAATACCATTATGCAGAAATCCCCAAACCCCTTTTCATCTGCTAATTACAAAATACACTTATACAAGTACTTAAGTAAAAATCCATACTTTATAACCATCATCCCAATTCCTTAATTACAAAGGTAACATGCACGAATTCTCAAAAATGGTCCGAAAAAACTAAAAACCCTATATGCACAGCCTACCATATATCGCTGGTGATAACAAGTCGTACACCGCTACTGCAAATCATTAACACTCCCGTTCCAACAAAATATGTTGCAAATTATATATTTACATAAAATAATACATTTTTATAATGCTATACGAAATACACTTAAATTACAATTGAAACAAAGTAACGAAAAGGGAACATACAACAAGCATGTATTTAATATATAAAAACTTCACTTCACATACACCAGATTATACTATGTATAGCACCGATCGACACCATGCCCAGCCCTTCTAGGGCAGGGTAGGTGCCTGAGCCCGAGCCTTTAGCTCATAAGACTGTCATTCCCATTTGTCCCCTTGGGGCGGGGATGGCAGACCAGAGAGGCCTAGCTTGTGGCTAGGCCTGGGGACAGTTGGTCCCAAAGATGAGGAGGTACTTGTGCCTCCTCCCATGGGAGACTTAGGTCTCAGACACTCCCTAAAGAGGGAGCCAAGGCCGGGCCACCACTTGGAAAAGGCCCGGGCCGGGAGAATACCGGCAAATATTTAATAATAATAATAATGTATAGCACCCTTGAAGACAAAAGGAGAATCCAGACAGACTTAAGTCATGCCTTGTATCACCTCATACCATCAAATACACAAATACTGTATGAAGTGCCCTCACACACCTTATACACACAATGTAGTGCAACAACACTATTTAAACATATTTTAATTCAAAACCGTCTAAAAACAATGTGAAAAACATATTTTACACAACCACCCAGACCACACTCACACACACCACAAAAGAAGTATATTTATTATATTACAAAACATACCTCACACACTAACACCTAAACACACTTCCACACTAAAGTAACTAGCCCGCCGCTGCCCCTTACTTTATACTTAAATCTCTTAAATCCTTCAACCTGAATCTACGATAACCCTCAGTAAATGCTGTCTCCCATCTTCCCCCATAAAGATCCCTATTGCGGCACTTTGTTCTATACATCGTGGCCCCTAACACTCTTATCCTTTCCTCGACTCCCACCTCCCTCATGGCCCAAGATATATAAATAAAATCAGTGACCACATACGCAACCGCATTCACCACCTGCTGACTCCACCCACCTATATCTAAACTTAACACCCTCAACACCTGTAACCCTTCCCCACCCACTAACCTAACTACCCTACTTACCAGACCCTCACATCTTCTAAACAAGTCAAAAGTACACCGCATGAATATAGTTTCCGGACATCCACACGCTTTGCACTCCCCACCCTCCCTTAATTCCTATTAAATAACACAACCCCAGACGGCAAGATCCCATGTAAAAACTAAACATAACCCTCCCTAATACCTGGTTTTACATGTAGTTGCTGAAGACATTTCCATATATTCCCCCACGCATACATAGGGTATGCCCCCTCAACTGCCGCCACCACAGACTCACCCCCCGCCCTCTCAAGAACCCTCAATTTAAGCCCGATCCGGATTCCTCACCGATAGCCTCTCCAAACATTAAATCCCTACCCCTCCACCACCGTTGCATATCCTTGCGCAGTCTTTCAAGGCCCCCCTCCTCGCCCCCTCCTCAAAAACCCCCTTTTAAAAACACACTCAACATACGATTTTCAAGAGGTATAAGCCCCAGCCCCCCCTGGCTAACGGGAAGCGACACCACCCCTCTGCTTAGCCAGTCACAACCCGATCCCCATATAAATCTGAATACCCCAGTTGCAACCGTTGCACCTCACACCGTCTCAACGGATATATTGCCACCACGTGCCATAGCTTGCTATACAACAGGACATTCGTGACTATAGCCCACTGTGCAACGTTAGCTGCGCTGCCCTCAAATCGCCCAATCTTTTCAAAACCCCATCCACGGTGACCTCGAATTTGCCTCTTGTGCATCCCTATCATTCCGCATGTACACTATCCCAAATATCAACAGCTGATCCACCACACTCCACCCACCCTCTATAGTCCCACCATTATGTACACTATCCCCTAGATCCAAACACTTGGACTTCACAACATTAATTTTCGTCCCCGTAGCCTCACCAAAAACGTCTATCACTCTACCTACCTTATGTAAATCCCTCACATCCCTCACCAAGACAGTCGTATCATCCACATAACCCACTATACCCGCCCCACCTTCTCGTGCAATACCAACCCTCCCTCTCGCTATACTCCACCTAACTGACCTATAAAAGGGTTCCTGAAGACATGCAAACAATATTTGTGACAGAGGGCATCCCTGTCGCAAACCCCTTCCCATCTGTATGCTTCCATTAACCTGTACTCTCATAACTGCACCCAGATATAAATTTTTTGCCCAAGAAACAATTTCCCTCCCGAAACCCAACCAACACATGAAACTCCATAATGCATCCCTCTCTACGCTGCTATCGTAAGCAGCTCTCCAATCCAAAGCCAAAACACCCCTACCCTCCTCCCCCCTCTGCTCTATAAAACTCCTAATAACTCCATGCCCTTCATACATTGGCCTACCCGGTATTCCATATTGTCCTCTATCAATTACTTTATCTAACACCTGTTTGATTCTGTTCCCTAATACCCTTGCAAATAACTTATAATCACCGCACATAAGTGATATTGCACGGTAATCCTCTACCATGGTCTGTCCACCCTTCGGCACTAATACAACAACAGCAGTCCTTTGCTGCTCACCCATTTCCCCAACTTCCTTCATTACATTGAACAATCTGATTAAAAATCTTCTCAAAGCTTCCCAGTTCCTAACATAGAAATCATTAGGCAACCCGTCTACACCCGGCGCCTTACCTAAACTTGCACCAGCTATAGCTTGCCAAATTTCCCCTTCCTTAATCTGTCCTTCCAAAGTCCCCCATCAAGCTCACATTGCGCATAACCTCCCATTTCCCTTAAAGCATCATCTCGTATACCCACATGTTGTGCATATGACCTAAACCATGCATCGAGATATCCACTCATACACTCAGTCGACATTAATACCTGCCCCTTCCTATACCCTCCCATCCCCACATGAACAGTTAATCCCATCATCTCCATAGCCGCTCTTCTCTTACGCTGTCCCCTCAACACACACGCCGAGGGCCTATCACCCCATAACACCTCCTCCAGCCCTGCCAAAACTCGCGCACCATCAAATCTTTCATTTTGCAAATCCCTAATACTCTCCTTTAATCCCTCAATATCTCCCACCAGATAACTAACACTCACACGTTCGTAGCAAGCTTTTAACTGCCCCTCAAGATAAGATTGAAACCCATACTTTAACCTATTATATTCCCTCCAACTACGTACATAAAAATCCTTAATACTTGATTTCGCCACCGAGTCCCACCAACTAACCAGATCACCATTCCCAGGTGCCTCTGCCTCCAACCCCTCCCAAAATTGTTTAAATGACTGTCTAAAATCTTCTTCCAGCAACAACTTTACATTTAACTTCCAATACCCCCTACACCTTCGTGGCAACCCCTCCCAACCTAAATCCACCAAAACACCCCTATGATCAGAAAATGCCACATCCAACACCCTCACACTATGTATTACTACCATTCTGGGGATGTACAAACGATCGAGCCTAGCAGCATACCCACGCCTAATAAATGTGTGCTCAACCTCCCCCCCCCCACAAATATCGATCAAACCCACCCCAGATAACAATTCTCCCAATATTCCCATACAATGCCCCGCCCCCCTCGGTTCCACATCCTTATGCCTCATCACACAGTTCCAATCACCTCCTATCACGGCTACCCCCGGCAATCCACGCAAGTAGTAAACCAGCACGTCCCTCACAAATTTATTCTAAACACGTACATCACCCTCTGCCGAGCCATACACACACACACCAACGTCATCTGTACCCGACCCCATAATCCATCCACAAGTATCACCCTCCCCTCCCCCCTTCACAATGCCTGACAACCAACGAGCTAGTTCCCTTTACCAAGATAGTCACACCTCCTTTCAATCTGACTGCATGCTCAACATACACCTTATATCCATCCACCTTCAACTCATAACCATGTCTATAATTGTGCTCCTGCAAGAACACAACGTCAACACCATGATGCACCAAAAACTCCCTAAACCACTCACACTTTCTCTGCGACCTCAAACCATTGATGTTCAGTGTCAAGCACTTAAAACCGACAAAGGGGGGTTTCCCTCTTGACACTACCGTTTTGTCACCTGATCGCCTCATTGCACCCCTATCTCTCCCCCCCCCCTCTTTTTGTTCACTCTTACCCAACAACTGTCCCTGAGTGCCTTTTGAACCCCTCTGCATGGCATCTGCCCATGTTTTCTTCCATGAACATTGTGCGGGCGTAAGCACTTCAACTGAATCATTATGCGCTGCTGCGCACTTTCGCGTCGCACCTTCGACCTGCATCCCATCATCCTGCTCATCACAATGATGAACCTCTACCTCCACCGTTCTCACCGACAAGGCAGCCTTGTCACACACCTTAGGATGAACTACCTTCGCCCCGCCGTCCTCTACAGCAGACCCAAGATCCAGGTCCATGCCATCTTCCTGACAAGGGCTCTAGTTGCCCAAAATTTCCACAAACGTCGGCATTATCAATGTTTCCTCCTTGCTGTCATTCACTTCCGCGATGATCTCCTCCAGCGCTTGAACCACATCCAAGGAAGGGGAGTCCCCCCACTCGTAGCACCTGCCATCTCCTCTTCCCTCTCAACCTCTTCACTCCATGACACACACTGCGAAGGCAGTGTCGAAAACTGCTACTCTTGATCCACTCTCCTCTCCTCAACGTCTCTTCGTTGTTGCTGGTCGTTGTCTCCACGTCCTCTACCACATTGCGCTGCCAGGTGGTCATACAGCCCACACAAATGACAAGTGCATCACTGCCCTGCGTATGTCACAAATACCCGAGTTCTGAAGTCGTCCATCACCACATACGACGGTATAGGATGTCATAGCGTCATCTTCACAGAGTATGTACCCTCAAGTATCCCCATATACGGACCAGCTGACCACCTTCCTGCAGTGACTGTGTGTATCATCCCGTATTTACTCATGGCGAACCGTATGTCAGATGCATCCACCTCGAATGGCACATTCCTGATCTTCACCCAAGTGTAGTAACTTGATACATCATGCATCCTAACCATCACAGCATGATTCACAGGTATGGCCACTTCCTGGAACTTGTTCACCACAGCCAGGTACACACTCGCCGAGTTGAATTTAAGAAATATTCTCTTCGTGCCATTCAATGCAAGTCCACAAATCTCTTCATTAGCTATGCCGTAGGTTTCTCTGATTATTGCTGGTAGAAGTCAGTCGTCAGTGGTCAGTCGTCAGTCGTCAGTGGTCAGTCGTCACGTGAGGTCACAGACCCTGAGCTGCTTTGGGGATTAGCGTGGACGGTTACAAAGCATGGCTTGCTTCTGCAGTGTTTTAAAAACTGAGGTTGGAGAGTTGAAGGAGGAGGTCTTGCTTCTCCAGGAGGAGATTAGGAGGCTGAAGGTCCACCTCAATGGGTCTGGGAGAGAGTGTGAGGTGGCTGGAGTTGTGGGGAATGAGACTTCTAGCAGTGAGGTGCAGTCTGTCTTGCTGTGAGGAGGCTGTAGTTGGGGAGGTAGCAACGGCTACCAGCAGTGAGGTGCAGCCCAGCACCTGCTACAAGTGGCGATTGTTCACAGTAATGGAGGCGCATCAGAGTAAGGAAAGTTAAGAGTGAAGACTTGAAGGTAGGAAATCGCTTCTCTGTTCTCCAGGATGAATGTACTTCAGTGGCCAGTGAAGGGAAAGGGGACTACATGCCCCCGCTAATGAAGGTAAGCGCATTCTTGTGGTTGGTGACTCTCAGGTAAGATAAAATTGACCGTGCTTTTTGTAATAGGAATAAGAAATGAAGATAGTGTGTGCTTCCCTGGACTGGTGTTGGGACATTGTCAACAGCTGGATAATATCATGTCAGGTAATGGGAACAAGCCCATTATCTGTCTCAGGCTTTGGGGGAAATGATATTGGGAAGTTTGGAGAAGAGCTGCTAGATAAGTACAGGTCAGCTATAGATTTTTATTAATCTAAAAGGGGGGGATTCCCCAAAACATATGTAGCATCTTGCCCAAAAAGGGAGTAGGAAATGAATGGTTTTCTAGGGCAATTGGTGTAAATTGCTGGCTAGACAGATACTGCAAGGAACTTGCAAACCCATTCATTGACAACTGGAACAACTTTTATGGCAAACATGTATGTATGCAGGGATGGGTTTACATCTCTCTGGGGCAGGGGTGTAGCACTTGCAGACTCGATTGAAAAGGGCCATTGGGTTTGAAATGCCTATGATTTTAAAATGATGGAAGATTGAGGTATGGGGTTGTGTGTGGGAAACAAGCAGGTTTTGCAACACTAGGGTTGGAAACAGTAAATGTATAAAAGGCATTCAGCATGAAGTTATAAATAAAGACAATAGAACAGGTCAGCAAACAAAGGGGGACAGCAGAGGGCAGCAAGGACTAGCTCCCTTAAGGTTTACTATACTAATAGCAGGAGTGTTAGAAATAAGATAGATGAGCTAAGATTAATTGCAAGTGCAGGAAACATAGATATTATTGCTATAACAGAGACCTGGCTCAATCTGAAAGATAAGAGATGCCCTCTGAATGTCACATACAAGGCTATAATTATTCCACACTGACAGGGTCAACAGGAAGGGTGGTGGAGTAGCGATGTATGTCAGAGACAATTTAAATTGTTGTGTTAGACAAGATATTAAATTAGAAGCGTCAGCCACTGAATCTGTTTGGTTACAGCTTCTCGAGGGCCGAGAAAAAACTAATTTTGGGTGTGATTTACAGGGCCCCAAATCTTGATAGGGAGTGCAGTAAACTTCTATGGGACGAAATTCGTAAGGCATCTACATACGAAAAATGTTGTGCTAATGGGAGATTTCAACTATAGACAGATTGACTGGAGCAATTTGACAGGAAATTTTAGAGTCGGGTGACTTTCTTGATACGATCCAGGATTGTTTTTTAAAACAGTTTGTGACAGAGCCAACTAGGGGAAATAACCTCCTTGACTTGGTTCTTGCCAGTAGGAAACACTAATTAATAATCTTGAGGTTAATGATGAGCTTGGGGAGAGTGATCACAAATCACTCAGTTTTTATATATCATGGAATTCCCCTAATAATGGCAATCAAGTCTCCGTCCCTGACTTTCGCTTGGCTGATTCATAGGACTGAAAAATTACTTAGGTGGGCTGAATGGAATGACTGACTAAGGGTCAGGTAGGTGGTGATGGTTGCCGATATGATGCTTTCCAGGGCATAGTTCTAGCTGCTCAGTCAATTATGTTCCAAAAGGGAAATCAGATCAAACAAAAATGATCCTAAATGGATGAACAATAGATTAAAATATCTGATTGGTCAAAAGAGAGGCATATATAGGCAAATCAAAAGAGGAGAGGGGCAATTAAGAAATCGATATATTCAGTTAAAGAGAGAAATAAAAAAGGGAATTAGAAAAGCAAAAAGAGATTATGAGGTTAAAGTTGCAAGAGAATCGAAGACTAACCCAAAAGGATTCTTTCAGGTATACAGAAGTAAGATCAGGGACAAGATTTGGCCCCCTAAAAAGTTCCTCGGGTCAGCTCACTGACAGTGATAAGGAAATGTTTAGAATTTTTAACACATACTTCCTCTCAGTTTTTACACAGGAGGATACCCGCGATATTTTCCCGTAATGATAAATTATGTAGAACAGGACGATAATAAACTGTGTACTATTGGGTCACAAGTGACATGGTCCTTAGGCAAATAGATAAATTAAAACCTAACAAATCCCCAGGCCCTGATGAATGTATGCAAGGGTTCTAAAGGAATGTAAAGAGGAGCTTAGCACACCTTTGGCTAATCTTTTCAACATAAACACTACAAACTGGCATGGTGCCAGATAAGTGGAAAATGGCAAATGTTTATACCTATTTTCAAAACAGGTGACAGGTCCTTAGCTTCGAATATAGACCAATAAGCCTAACCTCCATAGTGGGAAAATTTATGGAATCAATAATTGCCGAGGCGTTCGTAGCCACCTTGAAAGCATAAATTAATCAACGAATCTCAGCATGGTTTTACAAAGGGCGTTCCTGCCTCACGAATTTATTAAAAATTTTTTTACTAAGGTAAATTTTAGGAGGGAGATCATGGTAATGAAATATGATATTGTGTATTTGGACTTCAGTAAGGCTTTTGACAGGGTCCCACATCGAGGACTATTGAGGGAAAAATTTAAAACACATGGAATAGGAGGAGAAATTTTTTCCCGGATAGAGGCATGGTTGACAAATTTGGCAGCAGAGGAGTTTGCATAAATGGGGGGAAATCAGAGTGGGGGTAGCGTCACGAAACGGTGTTCCACGGGGTCTGTTGGGCCCCCCGCTGTTCACAATCTACATAAACGACATAGATTTAGGGCATAAAGAGCGACATCGGCAAGTTTGCCGATGACCCCAAAATAGGGGTCGAATTCATTTCTGACGAGGACATTCGAGCACTCCAGGAAGATTGAATAGACTGATGCAGTGGTCGGAGAAGTGGCAGATGCAGTTTAATATAGACAAATGCAAAGTTCTAAATGTTGGACAGGACAATAACCATGCCACATATAAACTAAATAATGTAGATCTTAATATTACGGATTGCGAAAAAGATTTAGGAGTTCTGGTTAGCAGTAATCTGAAACCAAGACAACAGTGGCATAAGTGTTCGCAATAAAGCTAATAGAATCCTTGGCTTCATTATCAAGAAGCATAAATAATAGGAGTCCTCAGGTTGTTCTTCAACTCTATACATCCTTGGTTAGGCCTCATTTAGATTATGCTGCACAGTTTTGGTCACCGTATTACAGAATGGATATAAATTCTCTGGAAAATGTACAAAGGAGGATGACAAAGATGATCCCATGTATCAGAAACCTTCCCTATGAGGATAGACTAAGGGCCCTGAAACTGCACTCTCTAGAAAGACGTAGAATTAGGGGGGATATGATTGAGGTGTATAAGTGGAAGACAGGAATAAATAAAGGGGATGTAAATAGTGTGCTGAAAATATCTAGCCTAGACAGGACTCGCAGCAATGGTTTTAAGTTGGAAAAATTCAGATTCAGGAAGGATATAGGAAAGTACTGGTTTGGTAATAGAGTTGTGGATGAGTGGAACAAACTCCAAGTACCGTTATAGAGGCCAGAACGTTGTGTAGCTTTAAAAATAGGTTGGATAAATACATGAGTAGATGTGGGTGGGTGTGAGTTAGACCTGATAGCTTGTGCTAACAGGTCGGTTGCCGTGTTCCTCCCTTAAGTCAATGTGACCTGACCTGACTAGGTTGGGTGCATTGGCTTAAGCCGGTAGGAGACTTGGACCTGCCTCGCATGGGCCAGTAGGCCTTCTGCAGTGTTCCTTCGTTCTTATGTTCTTATGTTCTTAAGTAACTCCATAGACAGCCCCGTTACAGCTCCACTGGTTAATTCAATACAGACTGTATTAACCCAACGCCAGCAAGCCTGTGCCATGTTGTAAAAATATTACTGCACCAAGTCAACACCAGGGGGCAGCAGCAGTACACGTCCTCTCTACTCAAGGGTTGAGAGACGAATGGCAACTTTTTTAGATGCATCAGAAAGAAGAGGTAACAAAGGGAGGGGGGTTGGCCTGTATGACAAAGTCTCTCTCATTTGCACAAAGTTCTAGAAACAGCTATTAAAAACTGATTTCTGTAAATTTTTCCAATCCCAGCCCCAGACATCTTGCTGCTTGGTGATTTCAATCTAAGACATACAAAATGGAAGAATGAAGCAAATAATGTTACAGCAGAGGCTATCCCTGGAGGCAACTCAGATCAAAATTCACACACACGAGTTGTTGAATTAGACACATGTGCAACTCTTGGGTATCTTCATTGAGGAAACGTTTCACCACACAGTGGCTTCATCAGTCCATACAAAGGAGAAACTTGAAGAACAGGAGGAGAATGAGGTAATCAGTCCCTCAGCCTTGAGTCGATGTGGTCAGTCCATCAATCTTGAATAGAATACGGCATATGAGCTGAGAAGCAGCATATAAACCGTAGACAGGTGAGGGGCAGCAGTCGTAGGTGGTGTCACATTTGTCCAATGTGGAAGTAGGTCGTGTCTAATTCAACAACAATCCTGTCAGACACTTCAACTTCTTGGGATCTTAATACTTGGGAATTCTTCACTTGCCTAACCCTTGGGCACGACCTACTTCCACATTGGACAAATGTGACACCACCTACGACTGCTGCCCCTCACCTGTCTACGGTTTATAAGCTGCTTCTCCGCTCATATGCCGTATTCTATTCAAGATTGATGGACTGACCACATCGACTCAAGGCTGAGGGACTGATTACCTCATTCTCCTCCTGTTCTTCAAGTTTCTCCTTTATGAACATCAAAATGGTATACAATACCGACAGGTTGTTAGGTAAGACACATATGCAACAGTAAGACAACTTTATTCCGAAACGTTTCGCCTACACAGTAGTCTTCTTCAGTCGAATACAGAAAGTAGGCAGGAACAGTAGAGATGTGAAGACGATGTAATCAGTCCATCACCCTTAAAGTCGTAGAATTTGAGGTTGTCAGCCCGAGGGACTGACAACCTCAAATTCTACGACTTTAAGGGTGATGGACTGATTACATCGTCTTCACATCTCTACTGTTCCTGCCTACTTTCTGTATTCGACTGAAGAAGCCTACTGTGTAGGCGAAACGTTTCGGAATAAAGTTGTCTTACTGTTGCATATGTGTCTTACCTTTCTCCTTTATATGGACTGATGAAACCACTGTGTGGCGAAACGTTTCCTCAGTAAAGATACTCAAGAGTTGCACATGTGTCTAATTCAACATGTCGGTTCTCTGAACCATTCATCTACACACATGAGTTGCTGAATCTATGCAATAAATACACCCTGAGCCAGCAGACAGTAGAGCCATCAAGACTGGAAAACGTACTTGACCTTATTTTCACTAAAAATAATGACCTGGTAAGAAACATAATAATATAAAAATATAAAAAAAACATCTAATTCGGATCACAGTCTAATTTAAGTCCAGACTTGTATGCGCAGGGTTCCTGACCAGCAAAATGAACACATCTACGATGGTACCTTCAACAAATTCAACTTGAACAACAAGAACATCAACTGGGATCAGATAAACTAAGTCCTCAATGAAACATATTGGGAAGATATAAGAACATAAGAACATAAGAAAGAAGGAACACTGCAACAGGCCTACTGACCCATGTGGAGCAGGTCCATGTCCCCCCCCCCCGGATTAGACCAATGACCCTCCCCCCGGATTAGCCCAATGACCCACTCAGTCTGATCATCTCCACTCATGGATGGAGCACTGCACCAGACCCAGTAGCAAAAGCTAGTCAGGTCCAACTCACACCCACCCACACCCAATCATGTATTTATCTAACCTATTTTTAAAACTACACAACGTTTTAGCCTCAATAACTGTACTCGGGACTTTGTTCCACTCATCCACAACTCTATTACCAAACCAGTGCTTTCCTATATCCTTTCTGAATCTGAATTTTTCCAACTTGAAACCATTGCTGCGAGTCCTGTCTTGGCTGGAAATTTTCAGCACGCTATTTACATCCCCTTTATTTATTCCTGTTTTCCATTTGTACACCTCGATCATATCCCCCCTAATTCTACACCTTTCGAGAGAGTGCAGATTCAGGGCCCTCAGTCTATCCTCATAGGGAAGATTTCTGATACATGGGATCATCTTTGTCATCCTCCTCTGTACGTTTTCCAGAGCATTTATATCCATTCTGTAATACGGTGACCAGAACTGAGCAGCATAGTCTAAATGAGGCCTAACCGAGGATATATAGAGTTGAAGAACAACCTGAGGACTTCTATTATTTATACTTCTAGATATGAAGCCAAGAATTCTGTTAGGTTTATTGCGAACACTAATGCACTGTTGTCTTGGTTTTAAATTACTGCTAACCAGAACTCCTAAATCCTTTTTGCAAGCAGAAGTATTAAGATCTACATCATTTCGTTTATATGTGGCATGGTTATTTACCTGTCCAACATTTAGAACTTTGCATTTGTCAATATTAAACTGTATCTGCCACTTCTCCGACCACTGCATCAATCTATTCAAATCATCCTAGAGTGCTCTAGTGTTCTCATTAGAATGAATTGGACGGCCTATTTTGGTGTCATCAGCAAATTTGCTTATGTCACTATTTATTCCCTCATCTACGTCGTTTATGTAAATTGTGAACAACAACGGGCCCAACACTGGCCCCTGAGGAACACCGCTTGTGATGTGTCCCCATTCTGATTTCTCCCCATTTATGCAAACTCTCTGCTGTCTATTTGTCAGCCATGCCTCTACACAGGAAAAAATTTCTCTTCCTATTCTGTGTGCCTTAATCCTCAATAGCCTCTGGTGTGGAACTCTATCGAAAGCCTTACTGAAGTCCATGTACACAATATCATATTCATTACCATGATCTACCTCCTCAAACACCTTAGTGAAAAAAGTTAGTAAATTCGTAAGACAGGAACGCCCCTTCGTAAAACCGTGTTGCGATTCATTAATCAATCAACTGCTTCGGCAATTATTGATTCCATAAATTTTCCCACTATGGAGGTAAGGCTTATTGGTCTATAGTTCGAAGCCAAGGACCTGTCACCTGTCTTGTAAATAGGTATTACATTTGCCATTTTCCACTTATCATGCACTATGCCAGTTTGTAGTGATATGTTAAAAAGATTAGCCAAAGGTAAGCTAAGGTCCTCTTTACATTCCTTTAACACCCTTGCAAACAGTTCATCAGGGCCTGAGAATTTGTTAGGTTTTAGTTTATTTGTCTGAGGACCATGTCACTAGTTACCTCAATCGTACATAGTTCATCATCATCCTGTTCTGCATAATCTATTATTTCAGAAATATCGCTAGTATTTTCCTGGGTGAAAACTGAGAGGAAGTAGGTATTTAGAATTTCACACATATCCTTATCACTGTCAGTGATCTAACCAGAGTTACTCTTAAGTGGGCCAATCTTGTCCCTAATCTTACTTCTGTATACCTGAAAGAATCCTTTAGGGTTAATCTTTGAATCCCTTGCGACCTTAGCCTCATAATCCCTTTTTGCTTTTCTTATTCCTTTCTTTATTTCTCTCTTTAATTGAATATATTGATTTCTTAACTGCCCAGCCCCTCTTTTGATACGCCAATATATGCCTCTCTTTTGACCAGTGAGATATTTTAATCTATTGTTCATCCATTTGGGATCATTTTTGTTCGATCTAATTTCCCTACTCGGAACAAAAGTTGTCTGGGCAGCTAGAACTATGCTCTGAAAAACGTCATATTGGCAACCAAGATCATCTACCTGACCCATAGTCAGGACATCCCAATTTAGCCCACCCAGGTAATTTTTCAGTCCCATGAAGTCGGCCAAGCGAAAATCTGGGACAGAGATTTGATTGCAGTTATCTGGGTAATTCCTGTATATTAAAACTAAGTGATTTGTGATCACTTTCCCCAAGCTCATCATTAACCTCAAGATTATTAATTAGTGAATCTTTGTTGGCAAGAACAAGTCAAGCAGATTGTTTCCTCTAGTTGGTTCTGTCACAACCTGTTCTAAAAAGCAATCCTGAACCGTATCAAGAAAGTCACTAGACTCAAGATTTCCTGTCATATTGTTCCAATCAATTTGTCTAAAGTTAAAATCTCCCATTATTACAACATGTTCATGTCTAGATGCCTTATGAATTTCGTCCCATAACAGCTTACTGCCCCCCTATCAGGTTTGGGGGCCTATAAATCACACCCACAATTAATTTGTCATGTCCCTCGAGAAACTGGAGCCAAACATATTCTGTGTTCGATGTCTCAAATCTTGTATCATGTCTAAGACAACAATTTAAATTCTCTCTGACATACATCACCACCCCACACCCTTCCGGTGACCTGTCAGTGTGGAATAGTTTATAACCCTGTATGTTGCATTCAGAAGGCATTTCTCTATCTTTCAGGTTGAACCAGGTCTCTGTTATACCAATAATATCTAATACCTACACTTGCAAGTAACTTAGCTCATCTATCTATTTCTAGACTCCTACTATTTGTATAGTAAACTTAAGGAGCTAGTCACTCGTTGCCCTCTACTATCCCTCTGTTTGTTGATCGATTGATTTGCCATTACTAGCAACTTTATTTTGAATATTGTCTTTTAAACATATCCCTGAGGTATCCCGTATAACTGCGTTTTTAACCCTAATGCTGCAGCCTGATTGTTCCCACAAACACCCATACTCTATAATCTATCAGTTTAAATTCCTAGACAAGTCATCAATTACCCTCTCAATTGAATTGGCTAATGCAACCACTCCATCCCCAGAGAGATGAACCCCATCCCTTGCATACATATCACGTTTGCCAAAGAATAGGTCCCAGTTATCAATGAATGGGATTGTAAGTTCCTTGCAGTACCTGTCTAGACAGCAATTTATACCATTTGCCCTAGACATCCATTCATTGCCCACTACCCTTATAGGAAGATGCTACTATGACTGGGATCCCTCCCTTAGACCTAACTACTTCTATGGGCGACCTGACTTATCCAGCAGCTCCTCTCTCCTGCCCTTCCCAATGTCATTACCCCCAGCACTAAGAAGATAATGGGCTTGTTCCAATTACCTCGCCATAATATTATCCAACCTGCTGACTATGTCGCCCACACCAGCTCCAGGAGACCACTCTCTGTCTGACCTTTCTGTCTCTGTTACAAAATGCACGGTCCATATATTTACCTGAGAATCGCCTATTAAAATATCTTACCTGATTAGCGGGAAATTAGTGGTACCTTCAACCTCACTAACCACTGAAGTACACTCGTCATGGAGAACAGAGAATCAATTTCCTACCTTCCTCTTCTCTATAACTCTCCTCACTCCTTCTCCTGAACTGTGAACCACTTGCCACTTAGAGCGGCTGCCACTACCACTGCTGGCGACCATTCCTTCCTTACCAGCTAAATCCTTCTCACACTCGCTCCCAAACTCATCTATGCGAAGCTTCAGCCTCCTATTTTCCTCCTGAAGTAGAATCTCCTTCTACAACACTTGAACCTGAGATTCTAAAACACTACAACAAGCCATGGTGCTTGGTAACAGCCCACGCTAACTCCCATGAGCTTAGGCAGGTAGGACCGCAGGTGACCACTGACCTCAGCACATGTGCCCTGTAAGGATCAACTTTCTGGCAGCAGAAGTTTTTATGAAAAATGAAAAGAAGTAAACTAGAGAGAAAGACGCTCCCTCTACAAGAGAAGGCGAAGAATCACTGATATCAAGGGGGGCAGATTATCTGAAATACGTAAGGAAGCACTGACCAGGGAATTGGAGCATACTGAGCTTAAATTAAATGATTCATACAGGATCCAGGAGAGACAGGAGAAGCTACAAGCAATTAGTGAAATCGAAAGTATTTCAAAATATTTCATTTCATATGCCAAAAACAAGACAAAAACTACATCTTGGGGCCCTTGCTCAGATAAAATGGAACTTACACAGATGACAACGAAGAAATGAGTGAGATACTGAAGTCTCAGTTCGACTCTGTGTTTAGCGAGTCACTAATCAGTCTAAAGATCGGCAATCCAACTGAATTTTTCATGAATGAGCCTCAGAAGCCTGTCAATGTATACCAAATTTCTGAAATAAACATAACTCCACTGGACTTTGAGAAAGTCAATGACAACATGCCCATGCACTCAGCCCGACACCCAGACTCGTGGAACCCTGTGTTCATCAAGAACTGCAATGAACCCCTTTCACGTGCCTTAAATATGCTAATGGAGAGGGAGCATAGACACAGGTGAAATCCCACAGTCGTTAAAAACAACGGATATAGCCCAGCTCAATTTAGGTGGCAGCAAAGCAATAGCTAAGAACTATAGACCAATAGCTCTAACGTCCCACATCATAAAAATCTAGGAAAGAGTTCTAAGACGCATGATCGCAAATCATTTGGAATTCCAGCAACTGCACAATCCAGGGCATCATGTGTTTAGTGTAGGTCGATCCTGCCTCTCCCTACTATTGGACCACTATGATATAATCTTGAATAAACTGGAAGATAAACAGAATTCAGAGATTTTACAAAAGCCTTTGACAAGTGCGATCACTATATAATAGCTTACAATATGCGCGCTAAAGGGATAACTGGCAAAGTAGGCAGATGAATCTACAATTTTCTTACGAACTGAACACAAAATGCAGTCGTAAAAAGAGTTATGTTGGAGGCTGCTACAGTGAAAAGCTCTGTTCCACAAGGTATAGTACTTGCCCCATCCTGTTCCTCATATCAGACATAGAGGTGTAAACCATAGATTGCACCGTGTCATCCTTTGCAGGCAATACTTGAATCTCCATGAGAGAGTCATCTATTGACGACACGGTAAATCTCCAAGCAGATATAAACCAAGTTTTCCAGTGGGCAACGGAAAGCAATATGTTGTTTAATTAACACAAATTTCAACTACTTCATTATGGAAAACTGGAAGAAAAAATAGCTACAACTGAGTATACTACAAAGTTTTGTTAAGGACTTGGTAGTGTTAATGTCAGAGGATCTAACCTTCAGGATCTCTCCAGTACCACTATCACATATGCAAGGAGAATGATAGGATGGATAACGCGAACCTTCAACAGAAGGGATGCCAAGCTAATGATGATCCATTTTAAATCAATTGTTCTGTGTAGGTTGGAGTACTGCTGTACACTAACAGCTCCATTCAAGGAAAGTGAAATCACAGATCTAGGCAATGTTCAGAGAACTTTTATTGCATATATAAGTTATGTCAAACACCTTAATTACTGGGAATGCTTGGAGTCACCTGATCTGTACTCACTGGAGCGCAGGCGAAAGAGATGCATCATAATCTATACCAGAGAAATCTTAGAGAGGACTGGTCCCAAATCTGCACACACAAATCACTCGCTACGAAACCAAAAGACTTGACAGACGGTGTAACATACCTCCAATGGAAAGTAGGAGTGCCAATGGTACACTAAGAAAAAATACAATAAGTGTCAGGGGCACAAGACTGTTCAACAGCCTGCCAACAGGCATAAAGGAAATTACCAATAGACCTCTGCCTCCTTCAAGAGGGAGCTGAACAAACCTGAAGTCAGTGCCCTATCGGCCAGGCTGTGGCTCGTAATTGGACTATGTGGGGCTAGCAGTAACACCATAGTTAATAAATGCCATGATCCATTGGGAGGCCTGGTCAAAGACTTGGCCGTGGGGTGCTGACTTCCTGAGCATCCTCCAGGTCGACCCAGGTAACCACTGGAGAACTGCCTCATTATCACTCCAGAGTAATGTGTATTTGTTCTCCTTTTGGGACCTATTTACCACGGAGTTATGTAAACTCCTGGAGAACCACAATGCTTCTTTCATTTTTGGGAGGCAAACTCTCGTCCCAACCTAATCTGGGCTTCCATGAAACTTCCACGAACAACTGACCTTTTATGGTGATGGCGAGACGAGTCCTGGAGGTTCAAAGCATTGTGAAACCCCGACAAAAAACCCTATGTTTGGAGAGGTCTACTTCGTCGTTTATTATTATTTCTTTGAGAGTCAAAATGTCTTCCCATGCGTTCCAAATGAGCTCAAGCACAATGTCGCAATCAGGAATGTCAGCTTCAGGAAATCTTATTTTAAAAAATTCCTTAAAAAAGGGCTGAAATTAGTGTTCCACACCTCAGAGGTATATTTGGCTCCTATTTCCTTTTAGCTTCTATATATAGGGATTTCAAATCGTCCTTTTTATTCAAGTACCTTGAAGATTGTCCATTTTAAACGTATATTTAAAGTGTCTTTCAGTGAACTTGTTAATTTCTTGAACCTTTCGTTAAAAAGCAGCTAACAACAACAATATAAAAACGTTGCTCCAAACAAGATGAACTTGAAACCATATTTTTTTCACGGGGCTTTGAGGGTTATGTGAATCCACTGGTCATAGAAAAGTAGGCCTAAGTGTAGGCCTACTTCTTGGTAGGCCTATTCTTAGGCCGTCTAGGCATGATATCTGTGAGAAATTCATGAGCACGTCCCAAGCTTCTCAGAAAGTGGTGGCCCTCTGTTAACGTTCTTGTAAAAAAGTTGGTAGTTACCGACAATATGAAAAGAAAGGACACAAGGCAACTAATGTGCATTTATTGTGGCAACGTTCGCCTCCAGGAGCTTTTTCAACCCTGGAGGCGAAACGTTCCACAATAAATGTCACATTATTTGCACTTGTGTCCTTTTACTTTACATAGACAGTTCTTAAGACTCGCTACATCTCCACCAACACGTGCACCTACAGTTGTATACAATACGTGGGGAAGTTTGTTTCAGAAGGGTTCCTGATCCGTGGTGAGGGAAATAATTAGGTTCTTTTGGCTACTTTAGCTACTTCCTCGTGGGGAATTTACTTAGAGGAATACAATATTAAAAGACCATCTGATAGTCGTCAGAGTACTCATATTTCCGCTGATAGCTTAAGACTACAGCATCGCAGCCTGGGGTCTTCCCTCGAGGGTTTTTCGGTCCCACGGACAAAAACAGGATGAGTAACAGTGTTTAAACTCCCTGATGACACATGCCAGCATTTCGGTACGTCACGGAAAACGGAAAGTTTTTACCATGATTGGGGATCGCCCACTTCCCAACACCAGGCCGGCTCTCCTTAAGTGAATGTGACTGACCTGACTAGGTTAAGGCATTGGGCTAAGCCGGGGGGGAGAATGGACCTGACTCGCATGGGTCAGTAGGCCTGCTGCGGTTTCCTACTTTTTTATGTTCTATAGGGGACCAGGCTTACCTGCTCATTGTGGGGGAACCTTGATGTTACCACATAAAGACCGTATTGAATGGCTTTTTGAAAAAAAACTTTGGTTATCTCACTTTATTCACGATAAATGATCGTTATATACAAGGACATTTGTCATACACCAGGGGTTATTGGTTTTTTTAAAACCTGTTAAAACATCATCTACCGGAATTTACTCACATACTCACTCTGTTTCCATCACTTGTACACAATTTTGATTGTTAAAGGGTTGCCCATGGTAATGTCCACTGTGGAGGATTCCCGGGAGATGCCTTACTGGAGATGCCTTACTGGAATGCCTTACTGGAGATCCCTTTACTGGAGATATTTAAACGGGGGAGATCCTTTTACGGGAGTTTACCTTACTGGAGATGCCTTACTGGAATGCCTTACTGGAGATACCTTACTGGAATACCTTACTGAATCCCTTACTGGAAAATGCCTTACTGGAGATCCTTACTGGAATGCCTTACTGGAGATAGCTTACGGGAAAGATACCTTACTGGAGATCCCTTTACTGGAGATACCTTACTGGAGATACCTTACGGGAGATCCCTTACTGGAGATACCTACTGGAGATGCCTTACTGGAGATGCCTTACTGGAAAATGCCTTACGGAGATGCCTTACTGGAGATGCCTTACTGGAGAGGGCCTTACTGGAGATGCCTTACTGGAGATCCTTACTGGAGATGCCTTACGGGAGATCCTTACTGGAGATGCCTTACTGGAAAATGCCTTACTGGAGATGCCTTACTGGAGATACCTTACTGAGATACCTTACTGGAGATCTTACTGGAGATACCTTACTGGAGATACCTTACTGGAGATACCTTACTGGAATACCTTACTGGAGATACCTTACTGGAGATACCTTACGGGAGATACCTTACTGGAGATACCTTACTGGAGATACCTTACTGGAGATACCTCGCATAACAGAGACAACTATTGGCACTTCAACGAGGTATCTTTACTTTAGTTCTCCTTATTGACTATCCGAACGCGAATAAGCTACACGGGAAGTACACAGTTGAACCACAAATTTTTAAACGTTTGTAAGCTGTGTGATTGTCGGTAATGTTCCGGGGAGGAGCGCTCGCTCACTTGCTAGTATTGACTTGCAAAGATTTCTTGCATACTAGATAGACTGGCATCGGCCACACCTCCCTATATTGGCTGCATAATGTAAACAATGTCCTGAAAAGCATGGATGGCGGCCATCACTATGTGGTTGTGAGAGAAAAGTTAAACAATTGGGGTATACGAGTATATGTGCTGAATCTTGATTGCCATATGGTGACAATCGTTTGATTGCCAGTTTGCTTGTTAAGGTAGGATCATGTCTAGGTCCCCGCTATCCTTCCCCTTTTTCCACCCAGAAAGTGACGTGTTTTGGGTTTTCCGACAAAATGGATAACAGGCAACTACCCCTCATCTTTGCAGTGGTGAAGGACCTGCGTTGCTATCATCTTGGCGGATTATTCAAGGCTAGATACACTGTGAAGAACTAGTCGTTGGGTTTCACTCAACATCTGTAACCCCCCCCCCACACAAAAATAAGTAGGGTAAAAGTTCAAAATTTAAATGTTTTATATTTTCATTCTAACAATAAAGTTTTATAGTTGTAGGTTATTGTTCTTTTTCCTTTCATTAATTTTCCTAAGGAGAAGCCAGCCTTGGTAAGACCAACTTAAGATCTTACTGGGCTGAGTAAGCCTTCACAAGTGGCAACCTTGCCAGGATCACTCGACTGAATCAAGATTCACTCCATCTCGAATCTACCATTGCAACTTCAACGCCACATACCACAAAACGGTTACCACCAGCCATGAGTAACCATTCTCTATGGTAGGACTACAGTACAGGTATTTAAAAGACTTGATGATTGTTATAGTCTCAATTTATTGTAATCAAGTCAAGGCAGGATATACTATTAATTCCGCCCCCTATGTTTTTGAGCTTAAAACGATTTGGAGGAATGACTCTAGGACCCGAGATTTTCCAGTGACAATTGTTTTTATTGAGCTCTTATTATACAAGGGAACTGTTGTAGGACACTCTTGATTTGTTGGTGGGGAAGATTGGATGGTCAAGTGACCCCCATTCTACTTACTGTTTTGCTCGGAGCCGGGATAGAACCCCCCTGTTTTTTTTTCATACATACTGTTTAATCGAAGCCAGAGATCGAACCCTTTGATTTTTTTAGAGTTTGAGCACAGCAGGAATTGATCTCTCAGTTTTCTTTGATATATCCGTTTTCATTTTTTTCCCTGGTAATTTAAGTTATTCTTGCAGGTATGGAGGAATACCAGTTTGGATGAACACTGGGGGTAAGTTAGAATAACGGGGAAAAAATTTTAAAAACTTTCATTAGTGCTAAGATCCAGGGAAAAATTTGAAAAAAAAAAGAAGGAAAGAGAAAGAAAAAGAGAAGAACGAGAGGGGAAAAGGAGAGAGAAATTTATAGAGAAAACCAAAGAACGAGAAGACAAAAAGAGCGTGATAGACTTGATCGTGAGGAAGAAAATAAAGTCCATGAGGAACAAGCAAAATTAAGAGAACTTGAGGAAAGAGCAAAAGATAGAGAACATGAGTTAAGAGAGAGGGAAAAAGATCGTGAGGGACAGAAAGCATGCCTTGAATTAGAAAAAAAAAAAGTTAACTTTTTCACAACACAATTAGAGAAAAGGGGTAATTGAACATCATGCAGCTAGTGCAAAATATTTCCCAAAACCTAATTTACCTCCCTTCACAGAGGGGGAAGACATTACTTCATACATTATCAGGTTTGAAAATACCGCTACCCTCTGTGAATTTGGCCTGCTGACACCTGGCTACCAGCTTAGGTATGTTATTTCTGTACAGCTTTGAATATCTATGCAACTTGTCACAGGATATCATATGGGAATTATAACCTACTTAAGAAGGGAATCGTTAAAGCATAACCAAAATACTACAAATTCTTACAGGAAAGATTTCAAGTATGCCACCTACAGCCTGGCTAAAACTTTCCCGCAGTTACAGGTAACAAATCTTTCGTTTGTTCGACTTTTGGATAGAGAGTTTAGGAAATTGATAACAGTTATGAAATCTCTTAGAGACTTCATGGTTGCTGACCAGTTTCCTGACAGCTCTTCCCCACCAGATAAGAACATTCATTAGAGAACGTAAACCTATTAAAGCTGAGGAAAGTTGCGAGGCCGCTGACTTGTATGCTGAGGCTCACAATTCCTAAAAGACCTAAAGGGATCGAACCCTAAGGTAAGGGTTCATCAGACCTTAAAAAATCAAAGCCTCTAGTGGGAAAATAAAGTGACTTCTTTTATCCTGTTTTGTTCATTTATGTGGGGTTAAGGGACATAAAACGTCCAGATTGTCCTTCTAAGAAGGTCCAAAAACGTTGGAAGATGTTTTAAAAACTGTAATGACCAGGCACCCCTTCTGTTCAGGAACAATTTAAAGGACTAATGAAATCTACCATTTTACAACACTGGATGTAATGTAATCTTTCTGATAAGCTTTTCCCCCTAACCCTAAAAAACTCATTCCTCTCTACCTTTTTCAGACTACTTGGGCCGTAAGACACTTTTCCTCCCATCCTTTTTAAATTGGTCTAAATTTTACGGGTTGGTCTGAAGCCTACAGCTCCCATCACTTTTTTGCTCCTACAATGGGTAAGAAAAAGGTCCCATTCTTCCTTCGAGGTTCCCATCACCAAAATGCAAAAGTTTTTCGCCCCTTTTCCCCCGAAAAGCGGAAAACCCCCCGCAGTTCAAGAGGCAAGCTCTGAACAGTGGGGAAAACCAGGGATACACCTCAAAAAGCGAATAGTAAATCACCGGGTCACGTTAGATAAAGTGAGAAACCACCCTATACTATGCGACTGGGGCCAACCAAAGCCCATTTTCTCCTACGCCCCTTTTTTGGATTTTCCAAAGGAAAATCTTCTCATAAAAATTTTTGAATAATAAAATTCTTGATAAATCATTTTTTTCAAGAAAATTCAGAGAGATAACTATTCCACTGTTTTCCAACTAAAAGCAGAGAGACGTTCTTAAAAAGGGCCAGACCTGCCGTGGCCAACATTTTTCCACATCGAAAAACCTTTAAATAAAATTGGGGAAACCTATTTTTTTACCAAAATGTCCCCCAAAATTTTCCCCCTACAATTGAAAGATCAGAAAATTTGCCAAATTCTCCTCCCGGGACCAGCGAGTACCATGGCAAAATGCCAAAACTTAACGGTACCGTTTGAAAAGTACTATTGACATCTTTTGGCCTTTATCCCCACTTTCATCGGGGGGACGATATATTTTAAACATTATTGATTAGTTTCGAGTTTTCCCTGAAGCCTTTCCCTTAAAGACCATAAATACTACAAGGTGGCTGAAGCCCTTTTGCCCCTTCTCCAGAGTTAGCATCCCAAGAAATTTTTTTCTGACCGTGGGACACAATTCCATCTGACTTAATGAACTCCTACCAACTTCTGGGAGTGAACCTCTTTTCACACACCCTACACCCCACTGAAATGGGAGGTTGACCCCGCCAGCATTCTTTCTCAAGTCCATTTAAGAAACTTTGCTCCCTTAATCCAAAGGGAGTGCACGTTTACCCCCGGCTTGTTTGCCAGGGGGAATTCCCAGTGATCTTTGGGGTTTTACCTTTTGAAATTCTCTAGGGGGAACGGGCCCAAAGGGCCACTGCCTCCCATGACTTAGGACTAATGGGGAGGTAAATGCTGAGTTCGCCCTTACAGTTTCTCCGACCTTAGACCCCAACTTGAGGAGACCTCTGACATATTTTTGGGGAAACAAAGTTTATCAATGGACCCAGAAAAAACCATTTTGAAAAAAAATCAGGAGAATTTTAAAGGAGGGGATAAAGTTCTGGTACTTTTTAAAAAAAAAAAATCAAAAAATTATTAGTACATGGAAAGGCCCGACAAGGTATTTGAAAATTTGGGGAAATTTGACTACCCAAGAAGTCAAGGGGAAAACCTAAACTTTGTCATATCAACGTTTTTTAAGAAATATTTACCAAAAAAATTTTTGGATAACGCCTGAAAAACTTTGATTAGTTTTTTCCACACAAACTTATAAACAACGAAAGTATAAGGGGGTGTGAAAATTGACACCCTAACTTAGACATGACAGAGAACTACAGGAACTTGGGACTTTTGACCACTCGGTGCAAACAAACTTTAAATTTTAACGATTTTTGGAGGGCCATAAGAGACATGAACTACTTGAATGTCTTCGACTTTTTAAACTGAATTCCAGGGTCACCCCAGGGTTCCATAAGACTGACTTTGTCACAAAAAAACCAATAAAAAGGGAAAAATTATCCCCAGTTTCCAGTTCACCTTAGGGATTTTTTTTTTTTTTTTTTATTTTTTTTAAAACCAATACAGTAACAAAAAATAAAAAATAAAAGGAAACGTATGGATCCTAACATCAAATCCCAAGGGAATCTACAATTTATCCCATTACCTTTCCCTCGCCCAGCTGCCGGTGAGGGGGGAAACTTTTTTGCCTCCCCCGACAGGCGCAAGTGCTACCGGCTCCCCAAAATGGGGTTGGGGTGAACGCGAATTAAAACTGTGGGCATAAATTCGAAGGAAAACAATTAATAAAGTTTCGGCTTTGGGACGTTGTTGCCCTGATTTTCGAGAACATATGAATTGGGATTGCGACCTTTAGGGGTGACCTTAAAGGAAACACCGAATTTCGTAAAACTGCTGTCATCACACGGTTAAAGGACACTTGCTCAATATCAGGATGTTGCAGAAGTTAACGGGGCATCCTGGTAAAGAGGTCGTTTTTTTCGAGTCAATTACGTAGAAATTACAATTTGCCTTTCGAGGAAAAGAAGCGACCTACGAGTGTGTTGGGGAAGTTTTGGAATGTAACTACCAAAAAGGCAATGCGGCAGGGGCTTTATGGGTTATCCGGAAGGTATTTTTTAACCAAAAAAGACCTGGGCAACCAAACCTTTCGTAGGGGTTCTTAGATAATTTAGGACACAAAAACCGAACTTACGCGGCCAACGTAGAATTTGTAGCTGGTGAGGTTATGATCACAAGGGGCTGTGGGGGGCGGAGGACTGGCCAGGGAAACCAAAAAGTGACTTTACGGGGCAGGACCTCCAGTGACAGACAGAACCGCCAGAGGGACGTGGGCGTGGTGGGGTTTGTGGGTGAGGAAGGGAGGAAATGCAACGTGAGGGGAGCATGAGGGTGCATGCAGCAATTGAGTGCGTCGAGGGGATGTGACCCCACGAGGGGGACAAGGACGTCCAAATGCTTTTAAAATTGACGAGGCTTGAACAGTTTTCCCGGGAGATGTTCCCTAAATCGGAGGAACCGACAGGGTAACGAGGGGAGACCAGGTACAGGGAAAAGGGGGAACTGCGGGCTAAAAAAAAAAGGGAAATGAATGCGGCCCTTGGCCAAGTTAAAAGGGGGAATGAGGGAAAGGGTGGAGGTCCAATGGGAAAGGTCGGAGACTAGCATGGCGGAAGAGGAAGGTCGGGGAAAGGGGGCGCTGTCACGCGACCGGATGACGTCCTCACTCCCCAAAAAGCCCCCGGGAAAAAGGCGGGATTGAAGGTGGGGTAAGGCCGAGAAAAAGAAAGGGCCAGAAAGGGGGTTAGAGTGGAGGGGAGGGGGGATGCCAAAGGGACGGTGTGTAGGCCCCTGGACAGGGGAAAATGTGGTGGGAAAAGGGGTGGAAAACGTAAGCAGGCCTAAGGTGTAGACAATTATTTTAATGGTTTTGGATTTGGAATGTGTGGTTGCGAGGACGCTGTATCGTTATAAGGTAATGTTGTCTTTATACAAGAGAAAAAACTTGAAAAATGGGAAAATTGCGGGAGGTGGATGGATATAGGCTTTGTAACCCCCAACGACACTTTAAAAGGGGATGGGTTTTTTAAATTCAAAAGGCAACCCGTTTTTTTTTTGAAAAGGGTTTTTGAGGGGGGGGTGAGGGAAAATAATGAGAGTGGAGGGGTGGTGGATGCGGAACGCGTGTCCTTTTTTTTGGAGTGTAGCTCCGCGGAGAATATGCGGGGGTAAAATCGGTTTTTTGAAAGGGGATATCGGTGTATTTCTTGAAGCCTCCCCAGGGTTGCATTGATTGGGGAGATTGGAATTGATAAAGGGAGATTTTGAGCGAGGGCCAGGGGGGGCAGGATTTTTTTCAAACGGTTCGAGACCGGGTTAGAAATTTTGGGGGTAGAGTGCATTTGGGGTGGAATAGGTGAATTTCAACATACGTACTAAGGAGGGAAACCAGCTAACGGGAAAAGGACTATATAACGCAAGGGGGTTTTCAGTGGAGTTTTTTAACACTATAAAAACCAATTTTTTTCAGACACGGGCAGTGGTGGGGGGGTACAGGGGACCTTTTATGAAAGGGTTTTGAAAGCTCGGAAATTAAACACGCACTCCTTGGGGATGAGGAAGTGGGGGAAAGGGGGTTTTGCTTCGCTGTGGAGGAAGCTAAGGAGGAGGAAAAAAGGGGTTGAAATTGTACGTTGGGGGGACAGGGGGCCCAAAGGAGAGGTTCGATTTTTTACGTGGGTGAGGGGAAGGGGAAAAATCGATTTAAAGTAGGAATTAACAAATTATTTGGAAAAATAGAATAGGATACATCTGAACAGGAGTAGGGGGGGTATTCCAAACAAGGCAATAGATGATCTGAAGAGCAGGATAAGAGAGGTGCAGGGGAGAATTTGTGCGGTGCGGGGGCAGGCGGGTGTGGAGGAAGTGCTTTTGGGGGGAAACCCCGGCATTGTGTTGAGGAGACAACAGCAGGAGGGCCGACCACAATAGCAGATTTGGAAGTGGGACACGAGGGAAAGGGGGTTTGGGAGGGGGGAGGTGTTAAAAACAACGGAGGTGATGAGTAAATTCGCGGATGCGGATGGGCATTATTTTAAAAGTAAAGGAGTTAATAGAGAGGGCTTGATGGGGTGGGTGCTGTAAGCCCTTTCTCGGGGAGTAAGGACAGGGGAATTTGGGGGGGGAGATTGAAGAGGGGGAATATGGAGAGGCTTTTAGACGTGCGAGGCAAAGCACCAGGGTTTATGGGCTACCAAAATAAATTTACTTAAAAATTGGGGTCGTTAAGGGGTTTTTTTAGAACGCTTTCAAAAGAATAAAGAGGGGGGGGAATTGGGCGAGAACCAAAGTACAGGGGGGGTAGTGCTTGTCCCAAGGGTAAGGGCAAGACACTTAAGGATTACAGGCATTACTCCATGTTGCGACTATAAATTGTTCGCGAAATTTTTGGGGGAATAGGGGAAAATGTGTAGTGGGAAAGTGAGTTTTCAAAAATCAACTAGGTTTGCCCGGGGCGGTCGAGGTCATGGGGAAAGGGAAATTTTAAAGGGGGGGTTGGAGTTTTGAGGGGACCAGGAAGGAGGGGGTAGGGGGGCGTTGATTGGCAGGGTGCTTTTGATCAGGGGGAAAGGGAGGGTTTAAGACAATCCTTAACAAACAAGGTTTTTTTGGGGGTAGATTTGGGGTTTGGGTTTTAAACGTTTGTATAAAGGGGCAAAAAGCGAGAATTCAGTCAATGGACGTTGGGGGGGTGTGGTGAACATGGAAGGGGCTTTAGCAGGGTTTCCCGCTATCACAGTTATTTTTCGAGTGTGCAAGATCCATTTAAGGTTGGGTTAGACCAGAGTGTGTGGTGGGGAGGGGTCGAGGAGGGGGGTTGTTTGCACATGTGGAGGGTTTCGGGATAACGACACCCTAGTCCCGGGGAAGGGGAAAAAGATTGGGAGAGTTGGGAGGGGTGGTTGGCATGTTTGGAGGGGGGAAGGCTGACGGTAAACGTTAGAAAACAAAGATCATGGGGCTAGGGATGGGGAGACGAGTTTTGGACTGGATTGGAGAAAGCAGGAAGGTCAGTTATTAATATGGCATTTTTGTATAAGCGACCATCGGGAGGCTAGGGGGGCGATTCGTTGAGAAGGTGGAACCGTGGGAAAATCGTGGGGGGGGTTTTCGGTCTTACACTTGACATTGTTGCAACGGGCGATTGTTATTAACGATTTCTGTACATAAGGTAGGTATGTACCATTTTTTTCCCTTGCGAGAGCTGACATTACTCGACCTTTAAAGTTTTTTAGGGGTTTTTATGGGGCTCAGGAGTGAATGGATAAGAGGGAGGTGGGACTTTGCCGGTGAGGAAGGGAGGTTTTAGGGCTGTTGGACCGGGGGAAAGGGGGGTGAAAGCATTTTTTTCAGGGGGGAGTGGAAAAGATTTGGGGACAAGGGGACATGCATGCAAAGGTTTTTCATGATATTTGAGGGAATGTAGTGGGTGGGGGGTGGAGAGAGGGAAAATTTTGTTTAGGGGCCCTTTTGTGGGCGCCGAGCCGACAAATTTAAAGTGGGGATTTATATCGAATTTGAGGTAGAGGAACGGCCCCAGTTGAGGGGGTGTTTCCCCAGTTGCATGGGGCTATATGGGGTTGTTTGGAAACTAAAGTTAGGGCCCCGGTGCGAGAGATCATTTTTTAAAATTTTTACAGGGGTTCGCCTACTGGATCAGTCCCTCAAAAAAGACGTTTGGGCGAGGAGGTTGGTTGGGTTTGTGGGGGTGGGGAAAAAGCCATCACGGGTATACTTTTTTCGATTTTTTTGGGGGGTGTTAGGGGAACTGGGGGAAATGGCAGGGGGATGGGGGAAAGGGGTGTCCGTGTTTGGGGCGCGAGTCCCCTTTATATAGGGGGGGGGGGGGGGGAGAATTGGGACGGGGGGGAAACTTATTTCATGGGGTTCGTGTCATATCGTGGGGAATGAGAGGGGTGGGTAAGGGGAGACGGGGAAAAGTTTTTTCGAGGATTTTTTGTAGGACAATGAATAGGAACGGGGGAATTTAATGGGAGGAGATGGGAGGGGCTTTCACTGAGGGTTACAGGTCCATAACGTTTTGGGGGTTGCAAGTTGGAGGGGGGGGGGAAATGGGTTTTTGATTGTTTTTGTAAAGCATTAGATAAAAAACGGGGGGGGGTACCCAAAAGGGTTTTCCAAACGAAAGATTTGGTTGGTGGCCCTGTGCGTGGGGGGGTGTAAGTGCAAAAAGAACGTTGTGTGAATTGGGGGGGTGCTGGGAGTGCTGAGTTCATGCTTCTAGTAGTTTTTAAATGTTTAAATTTTGCCTTTTGCTGAAGGGATCGAGTAGCTAAAAAGAGTACAGTCTGAAATGCTGCCCGGGAAAGCAAATAAAGTTAGGATTTGACTCCCTTGTAAACAAGTCATTTTTTTTTAAGTATATATATCATAGTATAAAAATAAATATTAGGACAGCGCTGCTTTTCACTACGTGAGTTTTTTGTTCAATTTTAATATGTTCTTAAGTTTAATTTAGTATCTTAGTTTTTAAGTTACTAAACAACGGTGAAATGCTGTACATTTTTGGGGAGCGGGAAATAGGGGGGGGGGTTTTACGGCTTGCATTTTTGCGTATGTAATTTTTGGTGTGGATATTGAAATTTCATCGGGAAGGGGTCAAGGGTTCTTTTTTTTGTTTAAATTTTAAAGTTTTTTTTGTAGTAAAGAAATTATTTATATGGCGTATTTACCTATCACTGCATGACATATTTTTCGCATATTCCATGTAAAAGAAATTTATGAATTTATATTGTCTGTCGTTCTCTCATACTGACTTTTTTTCTGATTGTTGAAAATAAAAATATAAAAAAAATAGGTAATGTAAAAGGTGCAATTCTTCCTTCTGAGGTTGACCTTTCATCACCAAAGATGGACATAAGTTTTTCAGCTCCTCTTCCTGTAAAGTCGGAAAAGCCCCTCGACAGTTCAGATGAGGCAATGTCTCATGATATTCATGTGGGGTTAGAAACCAGTGATACTACTCTCGAAAGCGAGATAGTAGAATCACCGGTTCACTTGTTAGATGAAAGTGAGAATACCACCTCTGATACTATGTCTTGACTAGGGCTCAGACCAAAGCCCAGGCTTCTCCTACTGTCCATCCTTTGATTTTCCAAAGGAAAATCTTCTCATATAAATTTGAATATATAAGAAGTATCTTGTATAAATCACTATTCAAAGTAAATTCAGATGAGATAGACTATTCCATCTTAGTTGTTCCAACTCAATGCAGAGAGACTGTTCTTAAAATGGCTCATGACCTGCCAGTGGCCAGACATTTCTCACATCGTAAAACCTTGAATAAAATTAGGGAAACCTATTTTTTTCCCAAAATGTCCTCAGATATCACTACATATTGTAGATCATGTAAAGTTTGCCAACTGTCATCCTCCCGAGGTACCAGGCGAGTACCTATGGTCAAAATGCCAATCTTAACGGTACCGTTTGAAAGAGTAGCTATTGACATCGTTGGTCCTTTATCACCACTTTCATCTGGGGGACAGATATATTTTAAACATTAGTTGATTATGCTTCGAGTTTCCCTGAAGCCGTTCCCTTAAAGACCATAAATACTACAGAGGTGGCTGAAGCCCTTTTGTCCATCTTCTCCAGAGTTAGCATCCCTAGAGAAATTTTGTCTGACCGTGGGACACAATTCACATCTGATTTCTTAATGCACATCTTCTACCAACTTCTGGGAGTGAAGCCTCTCTTCACCACACCCTGAACATCACCAGCTGAAAGGGGAGGATTGAGCGCCAGCATTCGATTCTCAGTCCATTTTAAGGAAACTTGCTGCCCTTAATCCAAGGAGTGGCATCGTTACCTACCCTGTCTTTGTTGCCATGAGGGAATTCCCAGTGACTCTTTGGGGTTTTCACACCTTTGAAATTCTCTATGGTAGACAGGCCAGAGGTTCCACTGTCCATCCTTCATGAACCTTATGGACTAATTAGGAGAAATGATGAGGTTCAGTCTTATCATTTCTCTCCTTGACCTTAGATCCAAACTTGAGAGACCTCTTGGGTGGGGGGGGGAAACCGATAGTTTCGGGAAACTTAAGCTTATCAATGGACCAAGTACAAAACCTATTTTGATACAAAAAGTCAGGAAGAAGTTTTAAAGGTAGGGAGAAGTTCTGGTACTTTAAAATAAAATCAAATAAAGTTTATTAGTAGCATGGAAAGGTCCCCGTAAACAAGGTATTGGTAAATTTGTGGGAAAGTTGACTACCTCATAGAAGTCAAGGTAAACCTAAACTTTGTCATATCAACGTTCTCAAGAAATATTCCCAAAGAAATTTGGAATAACTGCCTAATGACGTTGATTTAGTTTTTCCACACAAAACATGATAAGACCCAACTGAGGAGTAATAAGGTGTGTGTATGACACCCTAACGTAGACTATGACAGAGAACTACATGACTTGGTGACCTCTTGACCACAGCGGGGCCAACAAACATTAAAATTAACGAGTCTTTGGATGGGCCCATAAGATACAAACTACTTGAAATAGTCTTAGACGTTTTTTACTGATATTCCAGGTGGTCACCTCCACGTAAGTCCATAAGACTGACTAGTCACGGACAATCCAATCAAACGGAAATTATACCCAGTTCCAGTTCACCTAGGGAATTTTTTTTTTTTTTTTATATTTTATTTATAACCAAGACATATACATAAAAATAAAAATAAAGGAAACAGTATTGATCTCCTAACATCATAATCCTACTAGGACACTACATACTTTATCCCATATACCAAAATACAATAAACATACAAAGAAAACAGCTAAAACCGACTCATTACAGTTACAAAAAACCCTATACAAAAATCTCAGACACAAAAGGAATGCGTCTATAACTGCTAGATAAATCTGTATACCATACAGCCAAAACTTACGTTAAGAACATAGCATGAAAAACCTATATCAGGGTGCTGACAGTCTATAAGTACATCATAACCAACAAAAACCTAGAACATAACATAACCTAAAAAAAAAAAACCACTTCATAAGGCAAAGAACAATACCATTGTATAATACTATACAAAGTACATTGAAATGACAATTAAAACAAAGTATTCAAAAAAGGGAACATACAAACAAGCAATGTTGAATACCTATAAACCTAACACATCACATACACCACAGAATTAAAAATCTTTGATAACACATTTAGGACAAAAAGAAAAACCAAGCATACATAGATCATTCCTTGTTCACCTCAACCTTCAAACACACAAATACTGTGGGATGTACCCTCTCACACCTACACACACTGTATGCAACAACACTACTTACATATTATATTCAATACCTTCCGAAAAACAATGAATAACATATCTTACACAACTAACACCCGACCAAACACACATCACAAAAGAGCTAATATATATATATTACCAAACATACCACACACGCTAACATCCATACACATGTCCAAACTCAAGAAAACTAGCCCGCCGCAACCCCTTACTTGACACTTAAATCTCCTCTTAAATACCTTCAACCTGAATCTACGATAAACCTTCAGTAAATGCCTGTCTCTCTCCCCATGCTTCACCCCCAAAAAGATCCCTATTGGCGGGCACTTTGTTCTATACATCGTGGCCCCTAACACTCTATCCTATCCTCAACTCCCACCTCACGCTCATTGCCCAAGATATATATATAAAAACATTGACCACATGACTCAACCGCAATTCACCACCTCTGACTCCACCCACCTATATCTAACCCTAAACAACCCGCAACACCTGTATCCCTTCCCCACCCACTAAACCTAACTACCCTACTAGCCAACCCTCACAATCTTCTAAACAATACAAAAGTAACACAGCGTGAAATATGGTTTCCGGACATCCACTAACTCTTTGCACTATTCCCCACCCTCCCTTAATCTCCTTTAAAAAACACAACCCCAGACGCAAAATCCCATGATAAAAACCTAAACATAACCTCCCTGACACTTGGTTTTACACGTAGTTTGTTGAAGACATTTCCAAACGGAACCCCTAGCATAACCATAGGGTATGCCCCCTCAAACCTGCCGCCACCGACAGACCCCCACCCCCCACCGCTCTCAAGAAAACCTCAAATTTGAAGGCTGATTCCGGATCCCTCCCTTACCGTCAGGAAAATTCGCAACATAGCCTCCAGCAAAACATTAAATCCCTACCCCTCCACACCGTTGCATATCCAATCGCAGTCCTTTCAAGGCCCCCCCCCGCTCACCCCCCTCCCTCACAAACCCGCCTTTTCAAAACACACTCAACATACGTTCTCAGAGGTAATAAGCCCCAGCCCCGCCCTGTGCTAACGGGAAGCGACACCACCCCGACTTAGCCAGTCACAACCGATCCCCAAATAAATTCTGAATACTCGCCCAGTTTGCAACCGTTGCACCTCACACCGTCGTAAACGGATATATTTGCCACCACAAGTGCCATAACATGCTATACAACAGGACATTCGTGACTAATAAACCCTTTGATGCAACCTTTAATTGCTCTGCCCCTCAACCTCCCAATCTTTTCAAAACACCATCCATCGGTGCGTCTCGAATTTGCCTCTTGTGCATCCATCAAGTCCGCATATACACTATCCCACATATCAACAACTGATCTACCATACGCACCCACCCTCCACAGTCCTCACCATTATGTACCTATCCCCTAGATCCAAATCTTGGACTTTACTTACATAAATTTTCCATCCCGTAGCCTCACCAAAAACGTCTATCACCCTTCCTACCTTATGTAAATCCCTCACACCCTCACCAAGACAGTCGGATCCATCCACGTAACCCACTATCGCCCGATTCCCCTTCCTCCGTTGCAAAACCAACCCTCGCTCCTCGCCATACTCACCTAACTGCCCTATAAAAGGGTTCCTGAAGACTGCAAAACAAAATTTTGCGACAAGAGGACATCCCTGTATCGCAAACCCCTTCCATCTGTATGCTATCACCTAGTCGTCCATTAACCTGAATTCTCATACTGCACCCAGATACAAAGTTTTTGCCCAGAAACAATTTCCCTCCCGAAACCCAACCAACGCATAAAACTCCATAATGCATCCCTTTCTAACGCTACAAAAAGCAGGCTCTCCATCCATAGCCAAACACCCCCCTCCCCCCTCCCCCCTCTGCTCTATAAAACTCCTAAATAAAAAAAAACTTCCCCCCATGCCCTTCATACATTGATCTACCTGGTATGCCATAATGTCCTCTATCAATTACTTTCCCTAAAACCTGTTTGATTCTTTTTCCATAATAACCCTTGCAAATAACGTTATAATCACCGCACAAAGCGATATTGCACGGTAATCTTCTCCGTTGTCTGTCCACGCCTTCGCACACATACAACAACAGCAGTCCTTTGCTGGCACCGCCAATTGGCCCATCTTCCTTCATTACATTGAACAATCTGAAACTAAAAATCTCCTCAATACTTTCCCAAATCTATAACATAAAAACATTAGGCAACCCTCTACACCCGTTGCCTTACCTTAAACTTGCACCTGCTAAAGCTTTGCCAAATTTCCCTTTCCTTATTGTCACTTCCAAAGTCCTCCCTATCTCTACCATACAAGCTCGCATTTGCACATAACCACCCATTTCCCTTAAAGCATCATTCTCGTATACCCACAATGGTGCATAGACCTAAACATACATCAAGATAATCAACTCATACCTTCAGCGACATCACTACCTGCCCTGTTTTTTTTTTTTTTTTTTTTTTTTTTCTTTTTTTTTCTTCCTATACCCTCCCAGTCCCCACATTAACAGTTAATCCCACCTCATCTCCGTCCGCCGCTCTCCTCTTACGCTGTCCCTCGCAATAACACCCTGATGGCCTATCACCCCTAACTCCTCCTCCAACCCCGCCGAAAACGCGTGCACCACAAATCTTTCATGTTGCATAATCCCTAATGCTCTCCTTTAATCCCTCAATATCTCCCACCGGGTAACTAACCTCTCCCTCGTTTCGTAAGCAAGCCCTCAACAGCCCCTCAAGATAAATTGAAACCCATACTTAAATACCCTATTATATTTCCCTCCCTTACTTACATAAAAATCCTTAATACCTGATTTCGCCACCGAGTCCCACCATCTAACCAATCAACCATTCCCAGGCGCTTCTGCCTCCAACCCCTCCCAAAACTGTTTAAAATTGACTGTCAATATTCTTCTTCATGCAGCAACTTTACATTTAACTTCCAATACCCCCCTACCCCTTCGTGCAACCCCGTTCCAACCCAAATTCCACCATACACCCCTATGATCAGAAAATACCACATCCAACACCCTCACCCTATGTATTTACTACCCTTCTGGGAACGTACAAACGATCGAGCCTAGCAGCTTACCCACGCCCTAAAAAATGTATGCTCTACCTCTCCCCCCCCACAGAATCGATTAAACCCACCCCCTGATAACAATTCTCCCAATTGTTCACATACAATGCCCCGCCCCCCCACGGTTCCACACCTTACGCCTATCACAAACAGTTCCAATCACCTCCTATCACGCTACCCCTGGCAATCCACGCAAGTAGTAAACCAACAGCGTCCCTCTCAAATTATTCTTAACGCGTACGTCCCTCCCTCTGCCGTCCATACCACAACACCAACGTCATCTGTACCTGACCCCAATAATCCATCCACACTATCACCCTCCCCCACCCCCCCCTTCACAATGCCTGACAACCAACGGGCTAGTTTCCTTTACCCAATAAAAGCCACACCGCCTTTCAATCTGACCGCATTTTCAACATACACCCTTATATCCCTCCACCTTCAACTCATAACCATGTTCTATAATTAATGCTCCAGCAAGAACATCAAACGTCAACACCATGACTCTCCAAAAACTCCCTAAACCACTCTACACTTTTCCTTCGGGCGCGACCTCAACCCATTGATGTTCAATGTCACAGCACTTAAAACCGACAAAGGTGGTTTCCCTCTTGACACAAACTTTTTGTCCACCTGATCGCCTCATTGCACTCTTATCCCTCCCCCCCCCCTTTTTGTGCACTCTTACTCGATCCCTGTCCCCTGAGGTCTTTTGAACCCCCTGCGTGCCATCCGTCCGCCCATGTTTTCTACCCTGAACGTTGTGCGGGTCGTAGCACTTCAATCTGAATCATAAAGCACTGCTGCGCTCTTTCGCGTCGTCCGTCGACCTCACTCGTCATCAAGCTCATCACCACGATGAACCTCAACCTCCACCGTATTCACCGACAAGACAGCCTTGTCACACACCCTTAGGACAACTACCTTCGCCCCTCCGTCATCCATAATAGTCCAAGATCCAGGACCGTGCCTTCTTCCCTGATACGCCCGTGCCCGAAATATCCACAAGCGTCCCGTCAATGCTTCCTCCTGCTATCATTCACTTCTGCATGATGCTCCTCCAATGCCTGAACTCACGTCCCAAGAAGGTGAGTCCCCCCCACTCGTAGCACCTGCAATGCTTCTCTGCCTTCTCAACCTCCTCACTCTCCATGACGCCACTCTGCGAGTCATTGTCGAAAAAGGCTGT
>NC_069487.1:24657728-24698346 GCF_026875155.1 Cherax quadricarinatus | reverse complement strand
GTTAATCACTTGTCGAAGCTACAGTACCAGGATAAAGGTCCTAGAAATATGAAGTAAAGTCTGAAGCAAGTCAGAGTAATTGACCAGAGGAGACATAGCATCTGAAGCTGGTACACCACTACTGAACGAGGGACCCAACAGAAGGAAGGAGACATCACTTACACTAAGGCTCTATTAGCCCACCATGCAGGCCCAGGGAATGAAGAGGAAAAGCAGCTGGGAGTGGGATGGTGGTGGGGACAGGAGAGAAGGTGGAGAAGGGATAGGTCATATACACAGGCACGACTATGCCACCAAAAGCTACAGGAAAAAATAAGAGAGAAAATGGCCATGTACAAACAGGAACCAGATACCACAGATGGAAAGCATTGGGAGGAGGAGAGGATAAGTCAATGTTTATTCATGGGCTCAGGAAAGTGAGGGAAGGACACACAATGAAAGACAGCAGGCAGAAAGACAGAGATTGTGAACATCATCAAAGAAATAGGCAAAGAGGACATGTTTGAGATTGTAAATTTTCAGAGAATCAGGGGGTACTTGAAGGGGAGAGAACAGCCGATCAAGCTGATTTATCAGAACTGAAACAGTGCAAAACAGAATCCTGCAAGAGAAACCACAGTTGAAGGAGTCGTCAACAGTTGAGGTGTTCCCAGAGTGACAGCAGCTGAGGGAGAGGACACAAAAGCAAAATGGGCTAGGAAGACAAAGACAGAATCAGCAGAGAACAACCAGAGCAGGGCAGAGCAACAGGTGCAAGCACACACAGAACCATCTCCAGAACCCCACAACCAAACACGCTATCCTAACACAGACCACAACCCACACTCACAGCCCCCACCACACTATGCTGTAGAATTCTGCAGCACACTGCCAGGCCCCCACCCTCACAGACCCCCCAAAACACAGTGTTGGAGAGGAAACTGAAAGTACGGTACACCAACACTGATGGAATAACGAATAAGTGGGAGGAGTGGCCCTAGAGAGTCAAAGAGGCATCACCAGACATCATAGCTTTCACAGAAACCAAGCTCACTGGGATGATAACAGATGCTATCTTTCCAGAGGGATATCAGAGCCTGAGCAAAGAGAGAGGGAGCAGATGAGGTGGAGGAGTGGCACTGCTGATCAAAAACCAATGGGAATTTGATAAACTGGAGAGAGGAGACAGAGGAGAAGCAAGAGATTACTTAATAGGAACTTTTCAGTGTGGAGGTCCCAAGGTGGTAATTGCAGTGATGTATAACCCAAAACACAACAGCAGAAGGCCAAGGCAAGAGTATGATGAGAGTAATAGAGCGATGGTTGACACACTGGCTGAAGTGGCCAGAAGGGCTCATGAAAGCAGGGCAAAGCTACTGATCATGGGTGACTTCAACCACATGGAAATCAAATGGAAGAACTTGGAGGCACATGGGGGCCAAGAAATGTGGAGGGCTATGATGATAGAGGTCGTACTGGAAAACCTCATGTACCAACACGTAAGGGACACTACCACAGAGAGAGGAGAGGATGAACCAGTGATACTGGACATAGTATTCACCTTGACTAGTGCAGATGTTGAGGACATCACTTATGAAAGACCCCTTGTGGCCAGTGATCAGGTGTTTTCTTGAGTTTCAAATACTTTAGTAGAGTTACAAGTGGAGGGGGAAGCGGGAAAGGGGCCCGGGACGGATGAAACCAAACTGCAAGAAAGGGGACTATGCAGGCATGAAGAACTTCTTGGAAGGGGGTCAGAGAACTGGCAAGGAAGTCAGTAAACATGATGATGGAATATGTGGCAACAATATGCAAAGAAACTGTGGAGAGGTTTGTACCCAAGAGAAACAGGAATAACCATAAAGGCAAGATGAGCCCCTAGTTCACCCTAAGGTGCAGGGAGGCCAAAACCATGTGTGCTAGGGAAAAGAAGAAGTATAAAAGGCAAAGGTTCCAGGAGAAGAACCAGAAATGAATATGCACCGTTAAGAAGGGAGGCCCAAAGACAATACGAGAATGACATAGCAGCAAAAGCCAAATCTGACCCAAAGCTGTTGTGCAGCCACATCAGAAGGAAAACAACAGCCAAGGACCAGGTAATCAAGCTTAGGAAGGAAGAAGGGGGGAGGTCACAAAAAATGATCGCAAAGTATGTGGCCCGGTAGCCTGGTGGCTAAAGCTCCCACTTCACTCACGGAGGGCCCGGGTTCGATTCCCGGCGGGTGGAAACATTTCGACACGTTTCCTTACACCTGTAGCCCTGTTCACTTAGCAGCAAATAGGTACCTGGGTGTTAGTCGACTGGTGTGGGTCGCATCCTGAGGGACAAGATTAAGGACCCCACTGGCAACAAGTTAGACAGTCCTCGATGCCGCACTGACTTTCTTGGATTATCCTGGGTGGCTAACCCTCCGGGGTTAAAAATCCGACCGAAATCTTATCTTATGTGAGGAGCTCAACATGAGATTCAAAGAAGTGTTCACAGAGGAGACAGAAGAGCCTCCAAATAGGTGGAGAGGTGGGGTACACCTCCGATGGGGCCGGATAACATCTATCCATGCATCTTGAGAAAGGGAGCATAGGTGTTTTGTGTACCACAAACAACTATCTTCAGCACATCTATAGAAACAGGGACAATACCGAAAGTATGGAAGACAGCAAATGAAGTCAAAATTTAAAAAATAAGGAGACAGACACGAATCGTTAAATTACAAACCAGTGTCACTGACGTGTATAGTATGCAAGGTCATGTAGAATATTATCAAGAAAAGTGGTGAAGCACCTAGAATGGAATTAGCTTATCAATGACAGCCAGCACAGTTTAAAGGATGGGAAATCCTGTGTCACAAACCTACTGGAGTTCTATAACACGGTGGGAGCAGTAAGACAAGAGAGTGAGGGGTGGGTAGATTGCATTTTCTTGGACTGTAAGAAGGCGTTGGACACAGTTCTACACAAGAGATTAGTGTAAAAGCTGGAGGACCAGGCAGGGATAACAGGGAAGGCACTACAATAGATCAGAGAATATCTGTCATGAAAACTACAGTGAGTCATGGTACGTGGCGATGTGTCAGAGTGGGCGCCTGTAACGAGCGGGGTGCCACAGGGATCAGTCCAAAGACCGGTGCTATTTCTGGTATTTGTGAATGGCATGGCAGAAGAAATAGACTCCGAAGTGTCCCTGTGTGCTTATAATGTGAAGTTGATGAGAACAATTCAATTGGACGAGTACCTGGAGGACCAGGCAGAACTATAGAGGGATCTAGACAGGCTGCAGGCCTGGTCTAGCAACTTGCTCCTGGAGTTCAACCCCACCAAGAGCAAAGTCATGCAGATTGGGGAAGGGTAAAGAAGACCACAGACGGAGCACAATCTAGGGGGCCAGAGTGTACAAAACTCACTCAAGGAAAAGGATCTTGGGGTGAGTATAACACCAGGCACATCTCCTGAGGCACACATCAACCAAATAACAGCTGCAGCATATGCGTGCCTGGCAAACCTAAGAACAGCATTCAGACATCTAAATAAGGAGTCATTCAATACCCTGTACACCGTGTACGTTAGGCCCATATTGGAGTATGCTGCGCCAGTTTTGAACCATCACCTAGCCAAGCATGTGAGGAAACTAGAGAAATGGCAAAGGTTTGCAACAAGACTAGTCCTGGAGCTCTGGGGTATGTTCTATGAGAGTTAAGGAAATCGACTTGACACTGGAAGACAGGAGAGATGGGGAGGATATGATAACGACATATAAAATACTGAGAGGAATCGACAAGATGGACAGAGACAGGATGTTCCAAAGATGGGACACAGCAACAAGAGATCACAGTTGAAACTTGTAGACTCAGATGAACCACAGGGATGTTAGGAAGTATTTCTTCAGTCACAGAGTTGTCAAGAAGTGGAAAAGTCTGGGTAGTGATGTAGTGGAGGCAGGATCCATAATTGGCTTTAGGAAGAGGTATGATAAAGCTCATGGAGCGGGAAGAGTGACCAAGAGACCAATGAAGAGGTGGGACCAGGAGCTGTGAATCGACCCCTGCAACCACAACTAGGTGAGTACAACTATGTGAGTACATGTCACATGAACGACATGAAGGAAAGAATAGACTCAGAAGTATCCCTGTTTGTAGATGATGTGAAGTTAATGAGATGAATTCAATCGGATGAGGACCAGGCAGAACTACAAAGAGATCAGGACAGGCTGTAGGCCTTGTCCAGGAACTGGCTCCTGGAATTCAACTCCACCAACCTGGAGTTTACCTGGAGAGAGTTCCAGGGGTCAACGCCCCCGCGGCCCGGTCTGTGACCAGGCCTCCTGGTGGATCAGAGCCTGATCAACCAGGCTGTTGCTGCTGGCTGCACGCAAACCAACGTACGAGCCACAGCCCGGCTGGTCAGGAACCGACTTTAGGTGTTTGTCCAGTGCCAGCTTGAAGACTGCCAGGGGTCTGTTGGTAATCCACCTTATGTATGCTGGGAGGCAGTTGAACAGTCTCGGGCCCCTGACACTTATTGTATGGTCTCTTAACGTGCTAGTGACACCCCTGCTTTTCATTGGGGGGATGGTGCATCGTCTGCCAAGTCTTTTGCTTTCGTAGTGAGTGATTTTCGTGTGCAAGTTCGGTACTAGTCCCTCTAGGATTTTCCAGGTGTATATAATCATGTATCTCTCCCGCCTGCGTTCCAGGGAATACAGGTTTAGGAACCTCAAGCGCTCCCAGTAATTGAGGTGTTTTATCTCCGTTATGCTGCGCCATGAAGGTTCTCTGTACATTTTCTAGGTCAGCAATTTCACCTGCCTTGAAAGGTGCTGTTAGTGTGCAGCAATATTCCAGCCTAGATAGAACAAGTGACCTGAAGAGTGTCATCATGGGCTTGGCCTCCCTAGTTTTGAAGGTTCTCATTATCCATCATGTCATTTTTCTAGCAGATGCTGATTGATACAATGTTATGGTCCTTGAAGGTGAGATCCTCCGACATGATCACTCCCAGGTCTTTGACGTTGGTGTTTCGCTCTATTTTGTGGCCAGAATTTGTTTTGTACTCTGATGAAGATTTAATTTCCTCGTGTTTACCATATCTGAGTAATTGAAATTTCTCATCGTTGAACTTCATATTGTTTTCTGCAGCCCACTGAAAGATTCGGTTGATGTCCGCCTGGAGCCTTGCAGTGTCTGCAATGGAAGACACTGTCATGCAGATTCGGGTGTCATCTGCAAAGGAAGACACGGTGCTGTGGCTGACATCCTTGTCTATGTCGGATATGAGGATGAGGAAAAAGATGGGAGCGAGTACTGTGCCTTGTGGAACAGAGCTTTTCACCGTAGCTGCCTCGGACTTTACTCTGTTGACGACTACTCTCTGTGTTCTGTTAGTGAGGAAATTATAGATCCATCGACCGACTTTTCCTGTTATTCCTTTAGCACGCATTTTGTGCGCTATTACGGCATGGTCACACTTGTCGAAGGCTTTCGCAAAGTCTGTATATATTACATCTGCATTCTTTTTATCTTCTAGTGCATTTAGGACCTTGTCGTAGTGATCCAATAGTTGAGACAGACAGGAGCGACCTGTTCTAAACCCATGTTGCCCTGGGTTGTGTAACTGATGGGTTTCTAGATGGGTGGTGATCTTGCTTCTTAGGACCCTTTCAAAGATTTTTATGATATGGGATGTTAGTGCTATCGGTCTGTAGTTCTTTGCTGTTGCTTTACTGCCCCCTTTGTGGAGTGGGGCTATGTCTGTTGTTTTTAGTAACTGTGGGACGACCCCCGTGTCCATGCTCCCTGTCCATAGGATGGAAAAGGCTCGTGATAGGGGCTTCTTGCAGTTCTTGATAAACACGGAGTTCCATGAGTCTGGCCCTGGGGCAGAGTGCATGGGCATGTCATTTATCGCTTGTTCGAAGTCATTTAGCGTCAGGATAACATCGGATAGGCTTGTGTTAATCAAATTTTGTGGCTCTCTCATAAAAAATTCATTTTGATCTTCGACTCTCAGTCTGTTTAGCTGCTTGCTAAAAACTGAGTCATATTGGGACTTGAGTAGCTCACTCATTTCCTTGCTGTCATCTGTGTAGGACCCATCTTGTTTAAGTAGGGGCCCAATACTGGATGTTGTTCTCGACTTTGATTTGGCATAGGAGAAGAAATACTTTGGGTTTCTTTTGATTTCATTTATGGCTTTTAGTTCTTCCCGCGATTCCTGACTCCTATAAGATTCCTTTAGCTTGAGTTCGATGCTTGCTATTTCTCTGACCAGTGTCTCCCTACGCATTTCAGATATATTGACCTCTTTTAGCCGCTCTGTTATTCTTTTCCGTCGCCTTAAAGGGAGCTCCTGTCTCTTATATTTACATCTACTCCTCCTTTTTCTTAGAGGAATAAGCCTTGTGCATACATCGAGTGCCACCGAGTTAATCTGTTCTAGGCATAAGTTGGGTCTTGTTGCTTAGTATATCTTCCCAGCTTAATCGGTTAGGACTTGGTTTACTTGGTCCCACTTTATGTTTTTGTTATTGAAGTTGAATTTGGTGAATGCTCCCTCGTGACTAGTCTCATTTTGTCGGTCTGGGGCTCCACGCATACATGTCTGAACCTCAATTATGTTGTGATCTGAGTATATTGTTTTTGATATGGTGACATTTTTATCAGATCATCATTGTTAGTGAAGATGAGGTCTAGTGTATTCTCCAGTCTAGTAGGCTCTATTATTTGCTGGTTTAAATTGAATTTTGTGCAGAGATTTAAAAGCTCGTGTGAGTGTGAGTTTTCATCAGAGCTGCCTCCTGGTGTTATTACTGCAACAATATTATTTGCTATATTCCTCCATTTTAGGTGCCTTAAGTTGAAATCCCCCAGGAGCAAGATGTTGGGTGCAGGAGCTGGAAGATTTTCCAGACAGTGGTCAATTTTTAACAGCTGTTCCTGGAATTGCTGGGATGTTGCAAAGGCATGAAGATTGGGGAAGGGCAAGGACGACTGCAGATGAAGTGCAATCTAGGAGGCCATAGACTACAAACCTCACTCAAGGAAATGGATCTTGAGGTGAGTATAATACCGAGCACATCACCTGAGGCGCACATCAACCAAATAACTACTGCAGCATATGGGCGCCTGGCAAACCAAAGATTAGGATTTCAACATCTCAATGCGGAATCGTTCAGTACCCTGTATACTATGTACGTTAGGCCTATATTAGAGTATGCAGGACCAGTTGGAACCCACACGTAGCCAAGCACGTAAGGAAATTAGAGATAGTGCAAAGATTTGCAACAAGACTAGTCTCGAAGCTAAGGGCATGTCCTATGATTAAGGGAAATCGGCGTGACAACACTGGAGGACAGGAGAGATAAAGGGGATACGAGAACTACATGTAAAATATTGAGAGGAATCGACAAGGTAGATAGAGACAGGATGTTCCAGAGTTGGAACACAGCAACAAGGGGTCAATGTTGGAAGTTGAAGACTCAGATAAATCACAGAGATGTTTGGAAGTATTTCTTGAGTCACAGAGTTGTCAGGAAGTCGGGTAAGTCTGGGAAGTGATGTAGTGAAGGCAGAATCCATACATATCTTTAAAAAGTAAAGCTGTTATCTTGTTCTCTGACTCACGTACCTATACTTATCTGTTTTTAAATTTTAAATATAGATGATGATTATCACAGGGACCCCAATGGAAATAATTCATTCTGACTTTTCTCGGGTTATCCTAGGTTCTATACGCACATGCTGTTATGTATAATAATCAATGTAACTATATTTGTGTATACCTGAATAAACATACTTAATATGAGTGTTCTTCTAAAGTTACCCCTAGTGATACACACGCTTTTCTCTAGTGTTAGTAGACCAGAGAAAACGTAACATTAAAACTTTGAGCATACACTGAAATAAAGTGATTTTAATTCTCAGTTCTGTTCACTCTTAATAATAATGTAATAATATCTTTATTTCTACAAGTACATGTACAAGGCCTAGCCTGACATCAGTGACATACTACTACATAGAAAGCCGATTGTTATGCTGAGTATTTCGGAAAAATTAGGTCCTTTTTCACCCAGGATGCGACCCACACCAGTTAAGATAAGATAAGATTTCGTTCGGATTTTTAACCCCGGAGGGTTAGCCACCCAGGATAACCCAAGAAAGTCAGTGCATCATCGAGGACTGTCTAACTTATTTCCATTAGGGTCCTTAATCTTGTCCCCCAGGATGCGACCCACACCAGTCGACTAACACCCAGGTACCTATTTGCTGCTAGGTGAACAGGACAACAGGTGTAAGGAAACGTGTCGAAATGTTTCCACCCGCCGGGAATCGAACCCGGGCCCTCCGTGTGTGAAGCGGGAGCTTTAGCCACCAGGCCACCGGGCCACTAATAACAAGTGCCCATTATTACTGATGGTGAACATGGACAACCAGTGTAAGGAAAAACACTCAATGTTTCCACCCCTTCGCAGGGAATCGAACCCGGATCCTCACCGAATGAAGTGAGAGCTTCTACCACCTGGCCAAGGTTTTTATTTAATCAGGCGTCTGTATTATTTTTCTACATTATTTACATTATGTCTAATATCATTTTATAAGATAAGTAAAAGTATATGTAAAAAAAATATGTCAATAATACCGTAAATACACAATATTTTATAGCACCGTCAGTGAAATAATTTTAACATCCTGGTGACTCCATTACTTTTGAAACTTCTTTCCCTGGTAGGTATGTAAAAGGTCTGTCAGGAAACGTCTCCTGACGCGGATCTTAGTCGTATGATGACCCGCAGCTGGAGCTCTGATCATCTGACTCTTTTCCCTGGCCTCTCCTTGTCTACCTTAGCTCTTCCCACTTTGTAGCGATGCCAAATAGTGATTTTAATGCATTAGAAAGAAAAAATCTGAAAAAAGACGCCGAAAATTTATTTTATGCTAAGAAATATCCTGTGTTGCATCATCACAAGAAATGTTGTGAAGGTCATAAATGACATTCCCATGCTGGCCCAGGCACAAACTCATGGAACTCAGTGTTCATCAAGAGCTGCAAGAAATCCCTATGGTTGTTCTCCTAGATGAGTCAAATGCGATGTTTGCAGTCTTCACAGAGACCCACACACACGACCACTTTCACAGCGAAATAGTGATAACAGGATACAACTTATTTTATATATATATTGCGAAAATATGTTTGGACTGCCTCCAAGTGAGTCGCCTACCCTGGCAAACTCTGTTGACACCGAGTTCTGAGGTGGGTACTTCAGCCTCACAAGTGGCTTTTAGGACAGATTTTCACAAATAATTGATGTTGCAAGAAACTCGCCTTCATGCACGTATAAAGGACTAACTTACTTGGTGTTGCAGCATATATCCTGATCTTCAACTTCCCTAAGCTTAGCCTTAGCCCCTTTGGACTTCCCCTCAGAAACCACGTGCAACCGAGCCTTAATTCCTGCAATATTCAATCGTTATTAGTGACCTGCCTGCACCTCAGAAATTCCTATATCCAAGAGGGTGTGTATCCCCTAGTACAACTATGCAGACACGTACACTAGCTTCTACATAGACAAGAGACACTGGTACTTACTGGGCATGCACTCCCAGATGCAACACAGGTCCACAGATCAACTCACTCACAATCTCCCCAGACACTGGCCAGAAATCTACGAGATAAAGTTGAGGTCTTGTCTTACTGTATGGGCCTGACGGAGGTCATCTACGGTACATCGAGGTGCCTCTACCAGATTTCCCCAGGTCTCGAATGTGAAGACACGTGGGGGGCGCCGTCTGCTGATCACGGCACGTCTTGTCCAGTTGGTGTCTGTCTTAAGAAGGAAGCTATTGTGTCTTTGAGACCCGCGCCTCGTCATTCAAGCTAGGGCTGCCAGTTCTCCCTAGCTAACTTAACCTAGTGTTCGCCTACATTATCGGCCTATTACTATCTATGTTAAGGTCTTAGGTCTACATTATTATTATCTACAGTTGCCTCAATGATCCTAATATTAGTGTACTACCAGTAAAACTACCTACTCCTTCCCTGAAGGGTAAATCTATAAATTAAATAAGCTTACCAACCACGCCAACTCGGGGAGAATGCTTTTTGTTTGGGTGGGTTTAAGGGCCACCCAGCTCAGCCGTTCCATTACGGCTATGCTGGGACCCCTTCGTACGCCGTATCTGTCCTGTGGAACTTTAGGGACCAAATAAATTTCCACATCCTCCCTCCAGTGAAGGTAGGTGCTAAGTCTAAATCAAGTTCACCTTCCGCTAGCCCCCACGGCGGACCCTGGACAAGAGTGCCGTCCGGCCACTCTCGTTGATCAGACTCAGATCTAACTTCAACCGTCCAGTTTCCCCTGCGTGGACCTCTGGGGGTGTAAACGTGTTGGTTCCGGTGGTCTTAGCACCCTTTCCTTTAACTTTAACGTCTTTCATATGTCTAGCCTTGACTGAGCAGCTCCGTACTTTCCCACCCAGTGGCCCACACGCCTTGGTAGCCTTTCCTCCCACTGTCACGAGGTTCTTTGGATTTAATGGCAATCTATCTCCCTCTTTATGTACCCTGTACAAGTGTTTTCCCAAGGTGGCCAAGTGTTCTTCACTCCCTACCTGGTTCAACCTCCCTGGCGGTTCATCGTGTATACTGGTACTCATCACTACTCCCCCAGCTATCATGGGGACAGCTTCTCCTCTATCTGGCGTGGCAGGGAATTCAGGTGGAATCCTGCCGCCTATGATGTATCCTACTGGGGATCTGCATAAACCAATTCCTTCCTTAAACGTCCGTCGTGTAGACAGGAAGTCATCTATATGATTGGCTCCCACCAGGACACCTACATTTCTGACCGTGTCAGTGGTAATTCCCTGGTCTGCCAGCTTCACGTCAAGGTCTTTCAATTGCTTAGCTGCTGCAGCAAGACCTCTCGCTGTAATTGCCCTGGGTAATGTCTCTACCACCAAGGCTGTAATGTCTCTGCGATGTCCACCTAATTTGACTGTGACATCCACCACATCATAAGATTTGGGTGGGACCTGACTTATAGCCCCTCCCAACATCATACTAACTTTCTTTGTGGCCTTCAACTTTAATTTAGCCACCAACTTCTTTGTTATCAAGGATACTTGTGCTCCTGGGTCAAAGAATAATCGGGTTGTTTCGGACCTGTGCCCACTCACAACCTTTGCCATGACTGTAGGTAGGGCAGCACCTCCGTGATTCTCACTCGGATTAAAGACTTCACTCCCACTAATCACGCTGGCTACCATTTCAGGCTTGGACTCACTTTCTATCTCTACCTGAGAGATATCCCTACTAGCCTGGGGTTCCCTTAAATTATTGGGACATAGTGCAGTATGGTGCTTACCTTTGCAACAGACCCGACACTCACTGAGCTGGGTGCCACAGTCTCTCGCAAAGTGTTCCCCACAACACTTGAAGCAGAGTCTCAACTCCCTTAGTCTCTGTTGCCTACTGCTCAGTGTTATATACTTCGAGCAACTCGTGCTAGCATGTTCGCCTTCACAGAACACGCATATTCTGGCATGAGTGCCTCTGAGGTTCTGCTTAGAGGTTCTTACCTTAGACACTTCTTTACCATAGTACACTCCAACGTTAGTCGTAAGAGCTTTAGACTGATCTCTCGAGATCTTTGAGCAACTTTCTGGGTTTTTATGTGGCGATGGTGGTGACTCTTCTCACACACCTATACTCAAATGAGAAATGAGATCTCCCAACCCCTCAACAATTTGTTTTATCGTGAACCTATTCGTCCGATATTTTAAGTGTAACTCATGCACTGTAGTGCTAGCCAGTTTCCTCTGAATCACCTGGCTAAGGACCCATTCTGAATCATCCTCATCATGCAGATCTCTGAAACTATTTGTCAAGCTCATAATTTCAATACGGAACTTCTCTAGGCTTTGATGGTCATGTCGGCAAGCCTCTAGATCCATCAACCGATAAAGTATGGCCACTTTTATCTCTTCAGTGTTGCCAAACATGTCTTCTAATTGGTCTTTGGCATGTTGGTAATTAGTGTCAGTAATCTGGTAGTGCCGGACCGCAAATACTGCAACTTGATGGCATCTGACATATCGTTTCTGTCATCTATCTGGGCTTTAAACTGATCCCAGAAAGCAATGTACTCAGTTAGGGTTCCGTCAAATGTAGGTAAATTCAATTGGGGCAACCTGGGCAACATATTGACAGGTGTGTGGCTGTTTGGGGTACCTGCGGTGTTCGACACCACCCTTGGAATACTAGCCTTTAATGTACTTAACTTATCTTTGTACATATTCATCTCCTGATGACAATCTACATCATCCTTAGTGAATTCGTCCAGAGCCTGCTGAAGACTACCCTGGGATTCATTATCCTCAATAGCCTGTAGCTCATATGCTGAGAATGCTTGTTCATAGGCTTCCCATTTTTCCCCCAAACTCTTCAAGCAGTCTTGCAAATCATCGCAGTCTACGTTACTGCGTTGGCAAGTAGCCTTGCACCTGTTACGCGTTCTGTTCAGATGCCCTTTGTATGCCGCTACTGATCGTTTTAATTTTGCTAACACTGAACCAGACTCTCCTGAACTCCCATCTGCCATTGTCGAAGTTTAATGAGGAGTGTGACACTAATTGTACTTTACCCAGTCCACCCCACAGCATGTCACGGTGTTAGGTAAGAACGAGTCTCAAAGCTTCTCAACAAGCTTAGCAATTCCCTTTGTTATATTGACTCTACTCTGACTAAAAAATGTACACTGTTAGCTCTCAAATCCCAATCAAAATGTGTATCGATGTGAAAGCTTAACCTAGCACTTTCCTGTACAATGCCAGCAAATAATTACAGGACTTAACCTAGTCTCAGGTACAATTCACAAATACCACATTAACATGAATCAAAGACAATGAAAATCACACAATAAAAAGTGCAGTATACAAATTAAAATCACTTGGTTAACACATAAATTCAACAATTCAACTTGTGAAACAGTAAATAAATAATGTGTGTAAACAGCTTTACCTACCTTACTCAGTCTAGCATGGATGGTTGGATAAGGTAAATCGTAACCTAACTAGTGTGCTAGCTTAAACCTGGCTTTTAGAACTACCTGTAAATAATAACTAGGTTAAATCTGTCCTAGCTACTATAACTGTTGTAAATATTGCACAAGCCTAGCCTAACTATGGCTACCTTGCAAATCCACTGTAAGTAATCAACACACAAGTCTCCTACTCTGGATTACTTGTAATCACTGTAAATAATTAAATTCACAAGCTTCTCTAGCCTACCTGGCCTGCCTGTAAATTACTGCAAATAACAACTTCTGTGTATAGTCAGCTTGGCCTAGCTCTGTGTAACTCTGGGCCTAGGTGTGCTAACTTAACCTAACTCTGTTAAACTGGTTCCTAACTGTGGCCTAGCTATGATAGCTTAACCTAGCTATTCCACATCACGGTTTCGAAGGACCACTTTTGTGAAAACTTGTGTGGACTGCCTCCAAGTGAGGTGCCTACCCTGGCAAACTCTGTTGACACCAAGTTCTGAGGTGGGTACCTCAGCCTCACAAGTGGCTTATAGGACAGATTTTCACAAATGATTGATGTTGCAAGAAACTCGCCTGCATGCACGTATAAAGGACTAACTTACTTGGTGTTGGAGCATATATCCTGATCTTCAACTTCCCTAAGCTTAGCTTTAGCCCCTTTGAACTTCCCCTCAGAAACCACGTGCAACCGGGAGCCTTATTTCCTGCAATATTCAATCGTTATTAGTGACCTGCCTGCACCTCAGAAATTCCTATATCCAAGAAGGTGTGTATCCCCTAGTACAACTATGCAGACACGTACACTAGCTTCTACATAGACAAGAGACACTGGTACTTACTGGGCATGCACTCCCAGATGCAACACAGGCCCACAGATCAACTCACTCACAATCTCCCCAGACACTGGCCAGAAATCTACGAGATAAAGTTGAGGTCTTGTCTTACTGTATGGGCCTGACGGAGGTCATCTACGGTACATCGAGGTACCTCTACCAGATTTCCCCAGGTCTCGAATGTGAAGACACGTGGGGGGCGCCGTCTGCTGATCACGGCACGTCTTGTCCAGTTGGTGTCTGTCTTAAGAAGGAAGCTATTGTGTCTTTGAGACCCGCGCCTCGTCATTCAAGCTAGGGCTTCCAGTTCTCCCTAGCTAACTTAACCTAGTGTTTGCCTACATTATTGGCCTATTACTACCTATGTTAAGGTCTTAGGTCTACATTATTATTATCTACAGTTGCCTCAATGATCCTAATATTAGTGTACTACCAGTAAAACTACCTACTCCTTCCCTGAAGGGTAAATCTATAAATTAAATAAGCTTACCAACCACGCCAACTCGGGGAGAACGCTTTTTGTTTGGGTGGGTTTAAGGGCCACCCAGCTCAGCCGTTCCATTACGGCTATGCTGGGACCCCTTCGTACGCCGTATCTGTCCTGTGGAACTTTAGGGACCAAATAAATTTCCACATATATTTTATTTAAAACATACAATACATTATATAAATAAAAGTGTACAGTATCTGATCATACATGGCCAATATAAATTCTTCATTATCTAAACACACTGCACGTTTTACTTTGCCCTTACACAAAATTTCCCTCATCACCTGTACAATTCATTCCTTAACACTTATTCTAAATACAAGTTTATACAATGTTAGACTTGACAGCAATCAAAAACAATGCAATATTCAGTAATATGTCTAATATATACACTTCACGCAACTTATAGATGTATTATGCCATTAAACATAATTCAATTAAAACAATATAAAACTATGTAATTAATACAAAATAAAAACAATCCTCTTACCCTTTCCCATCTGCTAATTACAATATACACACTGAAAAACTCCATTCAGTAAAAATTCAAACAGTAAACCTACCCCCCCCCTTTAACCCCATTTCACCATATTATACAACAACTCACCATTTTTCATTTAATTTACTACTCGGCAATAGTTATAAAAGTCTACTGCTATCCTAACATCACAAATGATATTAATACAAGAACACAGTATCGGATCTTCCACATACAATATTAATACAAGAACACAGTATTGGATCTTCCACATACAATATTAATACAAGAACACAGTATCGGATCTTCCACATACAATATAAAAGCAACAGTGTCACAAATAAAAAACTCACTGCACATTTAACTCTAAGTGAACACAAACAAAAAATTCCTCATCACCTGTACAGATTGTCCCGTTACATCGATGCCAAATAAAAATGAATACAATATTAAACAATATTATTATTATTATTATTATCACACTGGCCGATTCCCACCAAGGCAGGGTGGCCCGAAAAAGAAAAACTTTCACCATCATTCACTCCATCACTGTCTTGCCAGAAGGGTGCTTTACACTACAGTTTTTAAACTGCAACATTAACACCCCTCCTTCAGAGTGCAGGCACTGTACTTCCCAATATATCTATCAGATAATATACATTGCAATATGCTTTAATAGGCAATTAAATACACGTCACTCGACAGATAGATGTATAATACCATTATGCAGAAATCCCCAAACCCCTTTTCATCTGCTAATTACAAAATACACTCATACAAGTACTTAAGTAAAAATCCATACTTTATAACCATCATCCCAATTCCTTAATTACAAAGGTAACATGCACGAATTCTCAAAAATGGTCCGAAAAAAACTAAAAACCCTATATGCACAGCCTACCATATATTGCTGGTGATAACAAGACGTACACCGCTACTGCAAATCATTAACACTCCCGTTCCAACAAAATATGTTGCAAATTATATATTTACATAAAATAATACATTTTTATAATGCTATACGAAATACACTTAAATTACAATTGAAACAAAGTAACGAAAAGGGAACATACAACAAGCATGTATTTAATATATAAAAACTTCACTTCACATACACCAGATTATACTATGTATAGCACCCGATCGACACCATGCCTAACCCTTCTAGGGTAGGGTAGGTGCCTGAGCCCGAGCCTTTAGCTCATAAGACTGTCATTCCCATTTGTCCCCTTGGGGCGGGGATGGCAGACCAGAGAGGCCTAGCTTGTGGCTAGGCCTGGGGACAGTTGGTCCCAAAGATGAGGAGGTACTTGTGCCTCCTCCCATGGGAGACTTAGGTCTCAGACACTCCCTAAAGAGGGAGCCAAGGCCGGGCCACCACTTGGAAAAGGCCCGGGCCGGGAGAATACCGGCAAATATTTAATAATAATAATAATGTATAGCACCCTTGAAGACAAAAGGAGAATCCAGACAGACTTAAGTCATGCCTTGTATCACCTCATACCATCAAATACACAAATACTGTATGAAGTGCCCTCACACACCTTATACACACAATAATGTAGTGTAACAACACTACTTACATATTTTATTCAAAACCGTCTAAAAACAATGTGAAAAACATATTTTACACAACCACCCAGACCACACTCACACACACCAAAAAAGAAGCATATTTATTATATTACAAAACATACCTCACACACCTAAACACACTTCCACACTCAAGTAACTAGCCCGCCGCTGCCCCTTACTTTAAACTTAAATCTCTTAAATCCTTCAACCTGAATCTACGATAACCCACAGTAAATGCTGTCTCCCATCTTCCCCCATAAAGATCCCTATTGCGACACTTAGTTCTATATATTGTAGCCCCTAACACTTTTATCCTTTCCTCTACACCCACCTCCCTCATGGCCCAAGATGTATAAATAAAATCAGTGACCACATACGCAACTGTATTCACCACCATCTGACTCCACCCACCCATATCTAAACTTAACACCCTCAACACCTGTAACCCTTCCCCACCCACTAACCTAACTACCCTACTTAACCATACCCTCACATCTTCTAAACATGTACAAAAGTACATCCACATGCTTTGCACTCCCCACCCTCCCTTAATCTCCTATTAAATAACACAACCCCAGGCGGCAAGATCCCATGTAAAAACTTAAACATAACCTCCCTAATACCTGGTTTTACACGTAGTTGCTGAAGACATTTCCATATATTCCCCCACGCATACATAGGGTATGCCCCCTCAACTGCCGCCACCACAGACTCACCCCCCGCCCTCTCAAGAACCCTCAATTTAAGCCGATCCGGATTCCTCACCGATAGCCTCTCCAAACATTAAATCCCTACCCCTCCACCACCGTTGCATATCCTTGCGCAGTCTTTCAAGGCCCCCCTCCTCGCCCCCTCCCTCAAAAACCCCCTTTTTAAAAACACACTCAACATACGATTTTCAAGAGGTATAAGCCCCAGCCCCCCCTGGCTAACGGGAAGCGACACCACCCCTCTGCTTAGCCAGTCACAACCCGATCCCCATATAAATCTGAATACCCGCAGTTGCAACCGTTGCACCTCACACCGTCTCAACGGATATATTGCCACCACGTGCCATAGCTTGCTATACAACAGGACATTCGTGACTATAGCCCACTGGTGCAACGTTAGCTGCGCTGCCCTCAAATCGCCCAATCTTTTCAAAACCCCATCCACGGTGATCCTCGAATTTGCCTCTTGTGCATCCCTATCATTCCGCATGTACACTATCCCACATATCAACAGCTGATCCACCACACTCCACCCACCCTCTATAGTCCCACCATTATGTACACTATCCCCTAGATTCAAACACTTGGACTTTACAACATTAATTTTCGTCCCCGTAGCCTCACCAAAAACGTCTATCACTCTACCTACCTTATGTAAATCCCTCACATCCCTCACCAAGACAGTCGTATCATCCACATAACCCACTATACCCGCCCCACCTTCTCGTGCAATACCAACCCTCCCTCTCGCTATACTCCACCTAACTGACCTATAAAAGGGTTCCTGAAGACATGCAAACAATATTTGTGACAGAGGGCATCCCTGTCGCAAACCCCTTCCCATCTGTATGCTTCCATTAACCTGTACTCTCATAACTGCACTCAGATATAAAGTTTTTGCCCAAGATACAATTTCCCTCCCGAAACCCAACCAACACATGAAACTCCATAACGCATCCCTCTCTACGCTGCTATCGTCAGCAGCTCTCCAATCCAAAGCCAAAACACCCCTACCCCCCTCCCCTCTCTGCTCTATAAAACTCCTAATAACTCCATGCCCTTCATACATTGGCCTATCCGGTATTCCATATTGTCCTCTATCAATTACTTTATCTAACACCTGTTTGATTCTGTTCCCTAATACCCTTGCAAATAACTTATAATCACCGCACATAAGTGATATTGCACGGTAATCCTCTACCATGGTCTGTCCACCCTTCGGCACTAATACAACAACAGCAGTCCTTTGCTGCTCACCCATTTCCCCAACTTCCTTCATTACATTGAACAATCTGATTAAAAATCTTCTCAAAGCTTCCCAGTTCCTAACATAGAAATCATTAGGCAACCCGTCTACACCCGGCGCCTTACCTAAACTTGCACCAGCTATAGCTTGCCAAATTTCCCTTTCCTTAATCTGTCCTTCCTAAGTCCCCCATCAAGCTCACGTTGCGCATAACCTCCCATTTCCCTTAAAGCAGCATCTCGTATACCCACATGTTGTGCATATGACCTAAACCATGCATCGAGATATCCACTCATACACTCAGTCGACATTAATACCTGCCCCTTCCTATACCCTCCCATCCCCACATGAACAGTTAATCCCATCATCTCCGTAGCCGCTCTTCTCTTACGCTGTCCCCTCAACACACACGCCGAGGGCCTATCACCCCATAACACCTCCTCCAGCCCTGCCAAAACTCGCGCACCATCAAATCTTTCATTTTGCAAATCCCTAATACTCTCCTTTAATCCCTCAATATCTCCCACCAGATAACTAACACTCACACGTTCGTAGCAAGCTTTTAACTGCTCCTCAAGATAAGATTGAAACCCATACTTTAACCTATTATATTCCCTCCCACTACGTACACAAAAATCCTTAATACTTGATTTCGCCACCGAGCTAACCAGATCACTATTCCCAGGTGCCTCTGCCTCCAACCCCTCCCAAAATTGTTTAAATGACTGTCTAAAATCTTCTTCCAGCAACAACTTTACATTTAACTTCCAATACCCCCTACACCTTCGTGGCAACCCCTCCCAACCTAAATCCACCAAAACACCCCTATGATCAGAAAATGCCACATCCAACACCCTCACACTATGTATTACTACCATTCTGGGGATGTACAAACGATCGAGCCTAGCAGCATACCCACGCCTAATGTGTGCTCAACTCCCCCCCCCACAAATATCGATCAAAACCACCCCAGATAACAATTCTCCCAATATTCCCATACAATCCCCGCCCCCCTCGGTTCCACATCCTTAATGGCCTCATCACACAGTTTCCAATCACCTCCTATCACGGCTATCCCCCCGGCAATCCACGCAAGTAGTAAACCAGCACGTCCTCACAAATGTTATTCTAAACACTACCAATCAACCCTCTGGCCGAGCCATACACACACACACCACGTCATCTGTACCCGACCCATAATATCCCCACCACAAGTTCACCCATCTCCCTCCCCCCTTCTAACAATGCCTGACAAACCAACGAGCTATTCCCTTTACCAGATAGTCACAACCGTCCTTCAATCTGACTGCATGCTCACATACACCTTAATACCTTCCACCTTCAACCATATACCATCGTCTAATAATTGTTTGCTTTCCTGCAAGAAACACAACTCAACACCATGATGCACCAAAAACTCCCTAAAAAATCAAAAAAAAAAACCAACTCAACTCCCTCGACACACTTTCTTCTGCGACCTCAAAACCAATTGATGTTCAGTGTCCAAGCACTTAAAAAACCGACAAAAGGGGGTTTCCTCCCCTCTTTTAACACTACCGTTTTTGGTGTCACCTGATCGCCTCCATTGCACCCCATGATCTCCTCCCTCTCTCCCCCCCCCCCCTTTTTTCACTCTTACCCAACAAACTGGTCCACTGATGCCTTTGAAACCCCTCTGCATGCATCTGCCCATTTTTCTTCCATGAACATTGGCGGGCGTACGCACTTCAACTGATCATTATGCGCCGCTGCGCACTTTCGCGTCGCACCTTCGACCTGCATCCATCATCCTGCCATCCACAATGATGAACCCTCTACCTTCCCAACGATCTCCTCAACCGACAAGGCACCTGTACACACCTTAGGATTTAACTACCTTCGCACCCTCCCGTCCTCCTACAGCAAAGACCCAAGATTCAGGTCATGCCTCTTTCCCCTGACAAGGCCTATTGCCCAATAATTATCCCTCCACAAACGAGTCGGCATTAATCAAATGTTTCCTCTTGCCTGTCATACACTTTCCGCGATGATTCTCCGTCCAGCGTGCTTGAAACCACATCCAAGGAAGGGAGTCCCCCCACTCTGTAGCACCTGCCCATCTCCTCTGTCCCTCCCTCAACCTCTTCACGATCCATGACACAACACTGCGAAGGCAGTGTCGAAAACTCTATCTGATCCACTCTCCTCTCCTCAACGTCTCCTCCTTCGTTGTTGCTGGTCGTTGTCTCACGTCCCTCTAGCCACATTGCGCTGCCAGGTGTCATACAGCCACACAAATGCAAGTGCAACACTGGCTGCGATGTCACAAGTACCCCGATTTCTGAAGTCGTGTCCAATCAACCACATACCGACGACGGTTAGGATGTCAAATAGCGTCATCTCACAAGTATGTACCCTCAAGTATCCCCATATACGGACCGAGCTGCTGAACACCTTCCTGCAGTGACTGTGGTGTATCATCCCGTATTTACTCACATGGCGAACCGTATGTCAGATCATTTCCACCTCGATGATGCACATTCCGAGTCTCACCCAAGTGTAGTAACTTGATACATCATGCATCCTAAACCATCACAGCAAGATTCACAGGTATGAGCACTTCCTAGGAACTTTTGTTCACCACAGCCAGGTACAACACATCGCCGAGTTGAATTTTATGAAATATTTCTCTTTCGTGCCATTCAATGCAAGTTCCTCAAATCTCTTCATTAGCTATGGCCGTAGGTCTTCTCTGATTATTGTCTGGTAGAAGTCAGTCTGTCATCAGTGGTCAGGTCGTCATCGTCAGTGGTCAGATCGTCACGTGAGGTCACAGAATGAGAACCCAGCCTCGACTGCATTGGAGGATTACGTGACGGTTACAAAGCATGGCTTGCTCTGCAGTGTTTTAAAAAACTGAGTTGGAGAGTTGAAGGAGGAGGTCTTGCTCTCCAGGAGGAGATTAGGAGGACTAAGGTTCCACCTCAAATGGGTCTGGGAATAGATTGTGAGGTGGCTGAGTTTGTGGGGAGAATGAGACTTCTAGCAGTGAGGTGCCTCCTGTTCCTTGGCTGTGAGAGGCTTGTAGTTTTGGGGAGGTATCAACGGGCTACCATGCAGTGAGGTGCACCCAGCACCTGCTACAAGTGGGAGTTTGTTCCAGTAAAGGGAGGCGCATCAGAGTACGAAAGTTAAGAGTAAAGATCTGAAGGTAGGAAATCGCTTACTCCTGTTCTCCAGGAATGAGAATGTACTTTCAGTGTGTCCAGGGTGAAAGGTAAAGGGAACTACTGCCACCTGCTAATGAAGGTAACGCATTTCTTGTGGTGGTGGTGACTCTCAGTAAGATATATTGACCGTGCTTTTTGTAATAGTGAATATAGACGATGAGAGATAGTGTGTAGCTTCCCCAGGAGCTGGTGTTGGGACATGTCCACAGGCTGTGATAATATCATGTCAGGTAAAGGGAACAAGCCCATTACTGTCTCAAGTGCTGGTGGAAATGATATTGGGAAGGTTAGGAGAGAAGAGCTGCTAGATAAGTTACAGGTGTCAGCTATAGATTTCATTAATGCTCTAAGGAGGGAATCCCAATCATTGTTAGATCTTGCCTAGAAGGGAGTAAGGAAATGAATGTTGTCCTAGGGCAATTGGTGTAAATTGCTGGCTAGACAGATACTACCTTGGCAAGGAACCTTGCAAATCCCATCATTGAACAACTGGAACAACTTTTATGAGGCAAAACATGATATGTATGCAAGGGATGGTACATCTCTCGTGGGCAGGGGTGGTAGTCAACTTAGCAACCCTCGATTGAGAAGGGCCCCATTGGGTGAAATGCCTATGATTTTAAACTGATGGAAGATAAGGAGTATGGGTGTGTGTGGAAAACAAGCAGTTGCAACACTAGGGTTTGAGGAAACAGTAAATGTATAAAAGCATTCAGCATTTGAAGGTTTATAAATAAAGACAATAGACCAGGTCAGACAAACAATAGGGGGACATGCAGAGGCAGCAAGGGACACTCTCCTTAAGTTACTATACTTTCATAAAATTAGCAGGAGTGTTAGAAATAAGATAGATGACTAAGAATTAATTGCAAGTGCAGGAAACATAGATATTATTTCTATACCAGAGACCGGCTCAATCTGAAAGATAGAGAGATGGCCCTCGAACTGTCAACAAATCATAGCAAAAAAAATTATTCCACACTGACCAGGGTCCAACAGTAAGGGTGGTGTAGATGTACGCTGTATGTCTAGAAGACCATTTAAATTGTTGTAGTTAGACAAGAAATTAAAATAATAGAATCGTCAGCCAGACTGACTCCTGTTTTGGGTTTACAGCTTTCTCGAGGCCGAGAAAAAACCTAATTTTGGGTGTGATTATACAGGGCCGCCAAAACTTGATATGGAGCAGGCAGTAAGAACTTCTATGTGGACGAAATACGTTAAGGCATCTACATACGAAATATGGTTTGGTGGCTAATGGGAGATTTCAACTATAAGACAGATTGACTGGAGGCACTTTACAGGAAATTTAGAGTCGGGTTGACTTCCTTGATACGATCCAGGATTGTTTTTTAAAACAGTTTGTGACAGAGCCAAACTAGGGGAAATACCCATCCTTGAACTTGGTTCTTGCCGAGTAGGGAAACACTTAATTAATAATCTTGAGGTTAAATGATGAGCTGGGAGAGTGATCACAATCACACAGTTTTAATATAACATGGAATTCCCTAATAATGGCAATTCAGTGTCCTCCGTCCCTGACTTTCGTCGCTTGCTGATTTCATAGGAACTGAAAAATTACGTAGGTGGGCTGAAAACTGGAATGACCCTGGACTAAAGGGTTCAGGTAGGTGGTGATGTTGCCGATATGATGCTTTCATGGACATAGTTCAAGCTGCTCATTCCAAATTAATGTTCTCAAATAGGGAAATCAGATCAAACAAAAATGTCCTAAAGGGATGAACAATAGATTAAAATATCTGATTGGTCAAAGGAGGCATATATGGGCCCAAATCAAAGAGGAGAGGGGCAATTAAGAAATCGATATATTCAGTTAAAGAGAGAAATAAAAAGGGAATTAGAAAAAAGCAAAAAGAGATTATGAGGTTAAAGTTGCAAGAGAATCGAAGATAACCCAAAAGGATTCTTCAGGTATACAGAAGTAAGATCAGGGACAAGATAGGCCCACTCAAAAGTTCCTCGGGTCAGCTCACTGACAGTGATAAGGAAATGTGTAGAATTTTTAACACATACTTCCTCTCAGTTTTTACACAGGAGGATACCAGCGATATTCCAGTAATGATAAATTATGTAGAACAGGACGATAATAAACTGTGTACTATTAGGGTCACAAGTGACATGGTCCTTAGCAAATAGATAAATTAAAACCTAACAAATCCCCAGGCCCTGATGAATGTATGCAAGGGTTCTAAAGGAATGTAAAGAGGAGCTTAGCACACCTTTGGCTAATCTTTTCAACATATCACTACAAACTGGCATGGTGCCAGATAAGTGGAAAATGGCAAATGTGATACCTATTTTCAAAACAGGTGACAGGTCCTTAGCTTCGAACTATAGACCAATAAGCCTAACCTCCATAGTGGGAAAATTTATGGAATCAATAATTGCCGAGGCAGTTCGTAGCCACCTTGAAAAGCATAAATTAATCAACGAATCTCAGCATGGTTTTACAAAGGGGCGTTCCTGCCTCACGAATTTATTAACTTTTTTCACTAAGGTATTTGAGGAGGTAGATCATGGTAATGAATATGATATTGTGTATATGGACTTCAGTAAGGCTTTTGACAGGTCCCACATCAGAGGACTATTGAGGAAAATTAAAGCACATGGAATAGGAGGAGAAAATTTTTTTCCCGGATAGAGGCATGGTTGACAAATAGGCAGCAGAGAGTTTGCATAAAATGGGGAGAAATCAGAGTGGGGTAGCGTCACGAAGCGGTGTTCCACAGGGGTCAGTGTTGGGCCCCCTGCTGTTCACAATCTACATAAACGACATAGATGAGGGCATAAAGAGCGACATCGGCAAGTTTGCCGATGACACCAAAATAGGCCGTCGAATTCATTTCTGACGAGGACATTCGAGCACTCCAGGAAGATTTGAATAGACTGATGCAGTGGTCGGAGAAGTGGCAGATGCAGTTTAATATAGACAAATGCAAAGTTCTAAATGTTGGACAGGACAATAACCATGCCACATATAAACTAAATAATGTAGATCTTAATATTACGGATTGCGAAAAAGATTTAGGAGTTCTGGTTAGCAGTAATCTGAAACCAAGACAACAGTGCATAAGTGTTCGCAATAAAGCTAATAGAATCCTTGGCTTCATATCAAGAAGCATAAATAATAGGAGTCCTCAGGTTGTTCTTCAACTCTATACATCCTTGGTTAGGCCTCATTTAGATTATGCTGCACAGTTTTGGTCACCGTATTACAGAATGGATATAAATTCTCTGGAAAATGTACAAAGAGGATGACAAAGATGATCCCATGTATCAGAAACCTTCCCTATGAGGATAGACTAAGGGCCCTGAAACTGCACTCTCTAAAAAAAAGTAGAATTAGGGGGGATATGTTTGGGGTGTATAAGTGGAAAAACCAGGAATAAATAAAGGGGATGTAAATGTGTGCTGAAAAATATCTAACCTAGACAGGACTCGCAGCAATGGTTTTTTTTAAATTGGAAAAATTCAGATTTAGGAAGGGTTTTAAAGTACTTGGTTTGGTAATAGAGTTTTTTGGATGAGTGGGAAAAAACTCCCCAAAAAACCGTTTTAAAGAGGCCCAAAAAGTTTTTTGCCCTTTTAAAAAAAAGGGTTTGGGTAAATACATGATTTGATGGGGTGGGGGGAGTTAGACCTGATTTGCCTTTTTGCTAACAGGGCGGTTTTCCCCTTTCCCCCCCTTAAGTCCCCCGTGGGCCTGACCTTTACTAGGGGGGTGCATTGGCTTAAAGGGGCCGGGAGGAGACCCTTTGGGCCTGCCTCGGGATGGGCCATTAGGCCTTCTGCCGGGAAAAAGTTCCCTTCGTTTTTTTTATGTTCTTTTTTTCTTAAGTAACTTTCCCTAGAAGCCCCGTTAAAAGCTCCACTGGTTTTAAATTTAAAACAGACGTATTTAAACCCAAAGCCAGAAAACCCCTTTTGCCATGGTTTTTAAAAAAATTTACTGGGGACCAAGTCAACACCAGGGGCAGCAGGGAGGTAAAAAACGTCCTCTCACCTAAAGGGGGTTTTTTTAGAAAACAATGGCAACTTTTTTTAAAAGCAACAGAAAGAAAAAGGGGAACCAAAAAAAATTTTCTTTTTTTTGAGAACAAAGTCTCTCTTTATTTGCACAAAGTTCAAGAAACAGCTATTAAAAAAATGATTTCTGTAAATTTTTTTCCCAAACCCAGCCCCCGACATCTTGCTGTTTGGTGATTTCAACAAGACATACAAAAGGAAGAAGAAAAAATAATTTACAGCAGAGGCTATCCCGGGAGGAAACTCAGATAAAAAATTCCCACACACACGGTTGTGAATTAACAAGTGCAACTCTTGGGGTATCTTCATTGAGGAAACGTTTCACCACACAGTGGCTTATCAGTCCTACAAAGGAGAAACTTGAAGAACAGGGGGAAAATGAGGTAATCAGCCCCTCAGCCTTGATCGATGGGGTCAGCCCATCAATTTTAAATAGAATAGGGCTTTAAGCTGAGAAGCGCTATAAACCTAGACAGGTGGGGGGCAGCAGTCGAGGGGTGTCACATTTGCCCAAATGGGAAAATAGGTCTGTCTTTTTCAACAAAAATCCGTCAGACACTTTCACCTTTTGGGGATTTTTAATACTTGGGAATTCTTCACTTGCCAAACCCTTGGGCACGCCCTACTTCCCATTGGACAAATGTGACACCACCACGACTGCTGCCCCCTCACGCTAGGGTTTTAAAACTGCTTCTCCGCTCATATCCGTATTCATTCAAGATTGAGGATGACCCCCATCACTCAAGGCTGGGACGATTACCTCATTCTCCTCCTGTTCTTCAAGTTTCACCTTTATGAACATCAAAATGGTATACAATACCACGGGTTTGTTGGGTAAGCCATATGAACAGAAAGACAACTTTATTCCGAAATTTTTTCGCCTACACATAGTCTTCTTCAGTCGAATACAGAATAGGCGGAACAGTAGAGTGTGAAGACGATGTAATCTCCACCCCTAAAGTCGTAGAATTTGAGGTTGTCAGCCCGAGGGACTGACAACCTCAAATTTACGACTTTAAGGTGAGGACTGTTACACGTCTTACATCTTACTGTTCCTGCCCCTTTTTTGTATTCGACTGAAAAGCCTAGTGTAGGCGAAACGTTTCGGAATAAAATTGTCTTTCTTTGCATATTTTCCCTTACCTTTCTCCTTTATATGGAAAGAAACCACTGTGGGCGAAACTTTTCCTCAGTAAAGATACTCAAGAGTTGCACATGTGTCTAATTCAACATGTGGGTTTTAAACCCTTTTCATTACACAAAAGATTCTGAATCTTGCAAAAAATACACCCGAGCCAGCAGACAGTAGAGCCATAAAGCGGGAAAAACGTATTTGACCTTATTTTCACTAAAAATAATGACCGGGAAAGAACAAATAATAAAAAAATAAAAAAAAAACATCTAATTGGGATCACATTTAAATTTTAAGTCCAGACTTGTATGCGCAGGGTTCCTACCAGCAAAATAAACACTACGAGGTACCTTTCAACAAATTAAAATTGAACAAAAAGAACACAACTGGACAATAAAAAAGCCCTCAATGAAAAAAATTTTGGGGAAGATATAAAAACATAAGAACATAAGAAAGAAGGAACACTGCAACAGGCCTACTGACCCATGGGAAGGTCCATGTCCCCCCCCCCCCGGATTAGCCCAAATGACCCCCCCCCCGGATTAGCCCAATGCCCCACTCAGCTGATCATCTCCACTCATGGAGGGACATGCACCAACCCATAGCAAAAGTAGTCAGTCCAACTCACACCCCCCCCACACCCAACATGTATTTATCAACCTATTTTTTAAAATACACAACGTTTTAGCCTCAAAAACTTAACTGGGGACTTTGTTCCACTCACCCACAACTCTTTTTTCCCAAACCAGGCTTTCCTTATCCTTTCTGAATCTGAATTTTTCCAAATTTAAAAACCCTTGCGCGAGTCCTGTCTTGGCGGAAATTTTCAGCACCTTTTAAACCCCTTTATTTATTCCTGTTTCCATTTGTACACCTCGATCAATCCCCCCTAATTCTACACCTTTCGGAGGTGCAGATTCGGGGCCCTCAGTCTATCCTCATGGGGGAAGATTTCTGATACATGGGATCATCTTTGTATCCCCTCTGTACTTTTTCCAAGCTTTTATATCCATTCTGTAAAACGGGACCAGAACTGAGCAGCATAGTCAAAATGGGCCAAACCCGGGGATATATAGAGTTGAAGAAAAACCCTGGGGGATTCTATTTTTATACTTCTAGATATGAAGCCAAAAATTTTCTTTTAAAGGTTTATTGCAAACACTAAGCACGTTGTCTTGGTTTTAAATTACGCTAACCAGAACCCCCCAAAACCCTTTTTTGCAAGCGAATATTAATTTTCTACATCATTTCGTTTTAAATTGGCATGGTTATTTACCTGTCCAACTTTTGAATTTTTGCATTTGTCAAATAAAACTGTATCTGCACTTCTCCGCCCACTGCATCAATCTATTCAAACATCCTAGAGTGCTCATTTCTCATTAGAATAATTGGGGGGGCCTATTTGGTGTCATCAGCAAATTTCATTCACTATTTTTCCCCCTCATCTCGTCGTTTATGTAAATTGTGAAACAAAGGGGGCCCAACACTGGCCCCTGAGGAACACCCCTTTGATGTGCCCCATTCTGATTTCCCCCCCATTATAAAAACTCTCTGCTGTCATTTGTCACCATGCCTCTCACAGGAAAAAATTTCTCTTCCTATTCTGTGTGCCTTAATCCTCAATAGCCCCTGGTGTGGAACTCTACGAAAGCCTTATGAAGTCCTGTAACAATAAAATTTTCATTACCATGATTACCTCCCAAACACCTTAGTGAAAAAGTTTTTAAAAACGTAAACGGAACGCCCTTTGAAAACCGTTTTGCGATTCATTTAAACAATCAACTGCTTCGGAATTAAATTTATTCCATAAATTTTTCCCACTATGGAGGTAAGGCTTATTGGGCTATAGTTCGAAGCCAAGGACCGTCACCTGTCTTGAATAGGTATTACATTTGCCTTTTCCACTTATATGCCTATGCCCGTTTTTTATGATATTTAAAAAGATTAGCCAAAGGTAACTAAGGTCCTCTTTTCATTCCTTTAACACCCTGCAAAAGTTTCAGGGTGAGAATTTGTTAGGTTTTTGTTTTATTTTTGAGGGCCCTTCAAATAGTTACCTCAATCGTACATAGTTCAACACCCGTTTTGCATAATCTATTATTTTCAGAAATATCGCTAGTATTTTCCTGGGTGAAAACTGAGAGGAATTGGTATTTAGAATTTACACATATCCTTATCACTGTCAGGGTCTAACCCGATTACTCTAAGTGGGCCTCTTGTCCCTAAACTTACTTTTTGTATACCTGAAAGAATCCTTAGGGTTAATCTTGAATCCTTTCGACCTTACCCCATAATCCCTTTTTGCTTTTTTATTCCTTTCTTTATTTCTCTCTTTAATTGAATATATTGATTCTTAATGCCCAGCCCCTCTTTTGATACGCCAATATTGCCTCTTTTTGAAACAGTGAGATATTTTAATCTATTGTTCATCCATTTTGGGATCATTTTTGTTCGATCTTAATTTCCTACTCGGACAAAAGTTGTCGGGAGCTAGAACTATGCTCTGAAAAACGTCATATGGCAACCAAGATCCATCTACCTGAACCCAATAGTCAGGACATCCCAATTTAGCCCACTGGAATTTTTCTGTCCCATGAAGTCGGCCAAAGCGAAATCTGGGACAGAGATTTGATTGCAGTTATCTGGTTATTCATGATATACTTTTTAACAACTAAAGCTGATTTGGAACACTTTCCCCAAGCTCATCATGTATCCTCAAGTTATTAATTAGCTGAATCTTTGTTGGCAAGAAACTAAGTCATGCAGATTGTTTCCTCTAGTTGGTTCTGTCACCAACCTGTTCTAAAAAGCAATCCTTGAAACGTATCAAGAAAGTCACTAGACTCAAGATTTCTGTCATATTGTTCCAATTCATTTGTCTTTAAAGTTAAAATCTACCATTATTACAACATGTTCATGTCTAGATGCCTTATGAATTTCGTTCCCAGAACAGCCTTACTGCCCTCCCTATCAAGGTTTTGGGGGCCTATAAATCACACCCACAATTAATTGTCATGTCCCCAGAAACTGAGAGCCAAACTTATTCTGTGTTCGATGCTCTTCAAATCTTGTATCATGTCTAAGACAAACAAATTTAAATTCTCTCTGACATACATCACCACCCCACCACCTTCCTGTTGACCCTTGTCAGTGTTGTGGAATAAGTTTATAAACCCTGTATGTGCATTCAGAAGGCATTTTTCTCTATCTTTTCAGGTTGAACCAGGTTCTTGTTTATACCAATCAATATATCTATATTACCTACCTTGCAAGGTAATTCTTAGCTCATCTATTTATTTCTATAGACTCCTACTTTTGTATAGTAGTAAACTTTAAGGGAGCTAGTCTCTCGTTGCCCTCTACTATCCCTCTGTTTTGTTGCTCGATTGATTTGCCATTACTAGCAACTTTTATTTTTGTAATATTGTCTTTAAACTTATCCTGAGGTATCCGGTAATAACTGCTGTTTTTAACCCTACTATATAATGCTGCAGCCTGATTGTTTACCAACAATACACCCATACCTCTATAATCTATCAGTTTAAATTCATAGACAAGTCTCAATACCCTCTCAATTGAATTGGCATAATGCAACACTCCCATCCCCAGAGAGATGAACCCCATCCCTTGCATACATAGCCACGTTTGCCAAAGATAGGTACCCAGTTATCAATGATGGGATTGTAGAGTTCCTTGCAGTACTGTCTAGACAGCAATTTATACCATGCCTAGACATCCATGGCATTGCCCTCATTCCCTTTTAGGCCAAGATGCTACATTATGATGGGGACCCTCCCTTAGACTAACTACTTCATATGGTGACCTGTACATATCCAGCAGCTCCTCTCTCCTGCCCTTCCCAATGTCATTACCCCCAGCACTATGAAAGATAATGGGCTTGTTCCAATTACCTGCAATATATTATCAACCTGCTGACTAAGTCGGCCAACACCAGTCCAGGAAGACACACTCTCTGTCTGACCTTTCTGTCTCTATTACAAAATGCACGGTCCATATATCTTACCTGAACGAATCGCTATTAAAAATATTCTTGACCTTGATTAGCAGAGAAATTAGTGTACCTTCAACCTCACTAAACCACTGCTGAAGTACACTCGTCATGGAGAGAACAGAGAATCAATTTCCTACTTCACATCTTCTCTATTAACTATCCTCATCTCCTTCTCCTGAACTGTGACCACTTGCCACTTAGAGCGGCTGCCCACTTCCACTGCTGGCGACAATTCCTTCTTTCCAGCTAAGTCCTTCTCACACTCGCTCCCAAACTCATATATGCGAAGCTTCAGCCTCCTATTTTTCCTTCCTGATGTAGAATCTCCTTCTAACACTTGAACCTGAGATTCTAAAACTCTACAACAAGCCATGGTGCCTTGTAACAGCCACGCATAAATCCATGAGGCTTAGGCAGGTCAGGACGCCAGGTGACCCACTGACCTCAGCACATGTATGCCTGTAAGGATCAACATTTGGCAGCAGAGAAGTTTTTATGAAAAATGAAAAGAAAGTAAACTAGAGAGAAAGACGCTCCCTCTACAAGCGAAGGCGAAGACATCACTGATATCAAAGGGGGTCAGATTATCTGAATACGTAAGGAAGCATTGACCAGGAATTGGAGCATACTGAGCTTAAATTAAATGATTCATACAGGAATCCAGGAGAGACAGGAGAGTAGAAGCTACAAGCAATTAGTGGAAATCGAAAGTATTCAAATATTTCATTTCATATGCCAAAAACAAGACAAAAACTACATCTCCCCCCTGGGGCCCTTGCCTCAGAAATTAAAATGGTAACTTACTACAGATGACAAGAAGAAAAGAAATGAGTGAGATACTGATGTCCAGTTCGACTCTGGTTTTAGCGGGTCCAATAATCAAGTCTAAAGTCGGCAATCCAACTGAATTTTTCCATGAATGAGCCTCTGAAGCCTTGTCATTTGTATACAAATTTCTGAAATAAACATTACTCCACTGGACTTTGAGAAAGTCAATGACAACATGCCCAGGCAACTCAGCCCGACACCCAGACTCGTGGAACCTGTGTTCATCAAGAAACTGCAATGAACCCTTTCACGTACTTAAAATTTGCTATGGAGAGGGAGATAGACCACAGGTGAAATCCCACCAGTCGTTAAAAACAACGGATATAGCCAGCTCAATTTGGTGGCAGCAAAGCAATTAGCTAAGAACTATAGACCAATAGCTTAACGTTCCCACATCATAAAAAAATCTAGGAAAGATTCTAAGACGCATGATCGCAAATCATTTGTGAATTCCCAGCAACTGCACAATCCAGGGCATCATGTGTTTAGTGTAGGTCGATCCTGCCTCTCCCTACTATTGGACCACTATGATATAATCTTGAATAAACTGGAAGATTAAACAGAATTCAGAGATTTTACAAAGCCTTTGACAAGTCGATCACTATATAATAGCTTACAATATGCGCGCTAAAGGGATAACTGGCAAAGTAGGCAGATGAATCTACAATTTTCTTACGAACTGAACAAAAATGCAGTCGTAAAAAGAGTTATGTTGGAGGCTGCTACAGTGAAAAGCTCTGTTCCACAAGGTATAGTACTTGCCCCATCCTGTTCTCATATCAGACATAGAGGTGTAAACCATAGATTGCACCGTGTCATCCTTTGCAGGCAATACTTGATCTCATGAGAGAGTCATCTATTGACGACACGGTAAATCTCAAGCAGATATAAACCAAGTTTTCCAGGGGCAACGGAAAGCAATATGTTTTTTAAATTTAAACACAAATTTCAACTACTTCATTATGGAAAACTGGAAGAAAAAATAGCTACAACTGAGTATACTACAAAGTTTTTGTTAAGGACTTGGTAGTTTTTAATGTCAGAGGATTAACCTTCAGGATCTCTCCGTACCACTATCACATATGCAAGGAGAATGATAGGATGGATAACGCAAACCTTCAACAGAAGGGATGCCAAGCTAATGATGATCCATTTTAAATCAATTGTTCTGGTAGGTTGGAGTACTGCTGTACACTAACAGCTCCATTAAAGGGAAAGTGAAATAAACAAAATCTAGGCAATGTTCAGAAACTTTTATTGCATATATAAGTTATGTCAAACACCTTAATTACGGGGAATGTTTGGGAGTCACCTGATTCTGTACTCACTGGAGCGCAGGCGAAAGAGTGCATCATAATCTATCCCAGAGAAATCTTAGAGAGGACTGGTCCCAAATCTGCACACACAAATCACTCGCTACGAAACCAAAAGACTTGACAGACGGTGTAACATACCTCCAATGGAAAGTAGGAGTGCCAATGGTACACTAAGAAAAAATACAATAAGTGTCAGGGGCACAAGACTGTTCAACACCCTTTGCCAACAGGCATAAAGGAAATTACCAATAGACCTTGCCTCCTTCAAGAGGGAGCTGAACAGATACCTGAAGTCAGTGCCCTATCGGCCAGGCTGTGGCTCGTATATTGGACTATGTGCGGCTAGCAGAAAACACCATAGTTAATCATCCCATGATCCATTGGGAGGCCTGGTCAAAGACTTGGCCGTGGGGGTGCTGACTTCCGAGCATCCTCCAGGTCGACTCCAGGTAACCACTGGAGAACTGCCTCATTATCACTCCAGAGTAATGTGTATTTGTTCTCCTCTTGACCTATTTACCACGGAGTTATGAAAAACTCCGTGGAGACCACAATGCTTCATTCAATTTTTGGAGGCAAACCCCGCCCCAACCTAATCTGGGCTTCCATGCAACTTCCACGAACAACTGACCTTTTATGGTGATGGCGAGACGAGTCCTGGAGGTTCAAAGCTTTGGGTGAAACCTCGACAGAAAACTATGTTTGGAGAGTCTACTTCGTCGTTTTTATTTATTTCTTTGAGAGTCAAAATGTCTTTCCCATGCGTTCCAAATGAGCCCCAAGCACAATGTCGCAATCGGGAATGTCAGCTTCAGGGAAATCTTATTTTACAAATTCCTTAAATAAGCTGAATTAGTGTTCCACATCCTCAGAGGTATATTTGCTCCTATTTCCTTGTTAGCTTCTATATATAGGGGATTTCAAATCGTCCTCTTTATTCAGAGTACCTTGAAGATTGTCCATTTTTAAAACGTATATTTAAAGTGTCTTTCAGTAAAACTTGTAAATTTCTTGAACCTTTCGTTAATAGCAGCTAACAACAACATAGAAAAGGGACGTTGCTCCAAACAAAAATGAACTTGAAACCATATGTTTTCACTGGCTTTTGAGGGTTATTTTGAATCCACTGGCATAGAAAGAGTGGCCTAAGTGTAGGCCTACTTCTTGTAGGCCTTTCTTAGGCCGTCTAGGCATGATATTTTGTGAGAAATTTTCATGAGCACGTCTCCAAGCTTCTCAGTAAGTGGTGGCCCTCTGTTAGACAGTTCTTGTAATAAAGTTGGTAGAATTACCGACAATATGTAAAGTAAAAGGACACAAGTGCAACTAATGTGACATTTATTGTGGCAACGTTTCGCTCTCCAGGAGCTTTTCAAGCTCCTGGAGAGCGAAACGTTGCCACAATAAATGTCAATTAGTTGCACTTGTGTCCTTTTACTTTACATAGACAGTTCTTAAGACTCGCTACATCCCCACCAACACGTGCATACAGTTGTATACAATACGTGGGGGAATTTGTTTCAGAACGTTTCCTGACTCCGTGGTGAGGGAAATAATTAGGTTCTTTTGGCTACTTTAGCTACTTCCTCTGTGGGGAATTTTACTTAGAGGAATACAATTTTAAAAGACCATCTGATAGTCGTAAAGAGTTACTCATATTTCCGCTGTGCTTAAGATACAGCAGTCGCAGCCTGGGGTCTTCCCTCGACGTCAGGTATCTTTCGGTCCCATGGACAAAAAACGGATGATATACATGTGTTAAACTCTCCCTGATGACACATGCTCCAGCATTTCAGGTACGTCACCTGGAAAACTGGAAATGTTTTACCAGTGATTGGGCGATCGCCCAACTTCCCTAACACCAGGCCGTGCTCCTCCCTTAAGTGAATGTGACTGACCTGACTAGGTTTTAAGCATTGGCTTAAGCCGGTGGGAGAATTGGACTGACTCGATGGGTCAGTAGGCCTGCTGCAGTGTTCCTACTTTTTTATGTTCTTATGTATGAGGACCAGGGCTTACCTGGCTCATTGTGGTGGAAGCCTTTGATGTTACCACATAAAGCCGATATTGATGGCTTGTTTGAAGAAAAAACTTTGGTTATCTTCACTTTTATTCACGATAAATGATCGTTTAGTAATACAAGGACAGTTTGTCATACACACAAGTGTTATTGGTTATTTAACCTGTTTAACACATCATCTACCGATTGAATTTACTCACATTACTCACTTCTGTTTCCATCACTTGTACACATGTGATTGTTAAAGTGTCCATGGATAATGTCCACTGTGGAGGATTACTGGAGATGCCTTACTGGAGATGCCTTACTGGAGATCCCTTATGGAGATACCTTATGGAGATGGGCTTACTGGAGATACCTTACTGGAGATACCTTACTGGAGATGCCTTACTGGAGATGCCTTACTGGAGATACCTTACTGGAGATACCTTACTGGAGATGCCTTACTGGAGATGCCTTACTGGAGATGCCTTACTGGAGATGCCTTACTGGAGATAGCTTACTGGAGATACCTTAGGGGTGATCCCTTTTACTGGAATACCTTACTGGAGATACCTTACTGGAGATACCTTACTGGAGATACCTTACTGGAGATGCCTTACTGGAGATGCCTTATGGAGTTTGCCTTACTGGAGATGCCTTACTGGAGATGCCTTACTGGAGATGCCTTACTGGAGATGCCTTACTGGAGATGCCTTACTGGAGATGCCTTACTGGAGATGCCTTACTGGAGATGCCTTACTGGAGATGCCTTACTGGAGATGCCTTACTGGAGATACCTTATGGAGATACCTTACTGGAGATACCTTACTGGAGATACCTTACTGGAATACCTTACTGGAGATACCTTACTGGAGATCCCTTACTGGAGATACCTTACTGGAGATACCTTACTGGAGATACCTTACTGGAGATACCTACTGGAGATACCTTACTGGAGAACCTCGCATAACAGAGACAACTATTGGCACTTCAACGAGGTATCTTTACTTTAGTTCTCCTTATTGACTATCCGAACGCGAATAAGCTACACGGGAAGTACACAGTTGAACCACGAATTTACGTTTGTAAGCTGTGTGATTGTCGGTAATGTTCCGGGGAGGAGCGCTCGCCCCACTTGCTAGTATTGATCTTGCAAAGAGTCTTGCATACTAGATAGACTGGCATCGGCCACACCTCCCTATATTGGCTGCATAATGTAAACAATGTCTGAAAAGCATGGATGGCGGCCATCACTATGTGGTTGTGAGAGAAAAGTTAAACAGATTGGAGTAGTGAGCGAGTATATGGTGACAATCGTTTGATTGCCAGTATGGTGACAATCGTTTGATTGCCAGTTTGCTTGTTAAGGTAGGATCAGTGTCTAGGTCCCGCTATCCTTCCCCTTTTTTCCACCCAGAAAGGTGACGTGTTGGGTTCCGACAAAATGGATAACAGGCAACTACCCCTCATCTTTGCAGTGGTGAAGGACCTGCGTTGCTATCATCTTGGCGGATTATTCAAGGCTAGATACACTGTGAAGAACTAGTCGTTGGGTTGTCACTCAACATCTGTAACCCCCCCCCCACACACAATAAGTAGGATAAAAGTTCATATTTAAATGTTTTATATTTTCAATTCTAACAATAAATTTTTTATAGTTGTAGGTTATTGTTCTTTTTTCTCTTCATTAATTTTCCTAAAGGGGAAGCCAGCCTTGGTAAGACCAACTTAAGATCTTACTGGGCTGAGTAAGCCTTCACAAAATGGCAACCTTGCCAGGATCACTCGACTGAATCAAGATTCAGCTCCCTCTCGAATCTACCATTGCAACTTCAACGCCCCATACCACAGACGGTTACCACCAGCCATGAGTAACCATTCTCTATGTAGGACTACAGTACAGGTATTTAAAAGACTTGAAAGATTGTTATAGTTCAATTTTTTGTAAGTCAAGTCAAGGCAGGATATACTAGTTAATTCTGCCACCTATTTTTTTTTAGCTTGAAACGATTTGGAGGAATAGACTCTAGGGACCCCAGATTTTCCAGTGACAAGTTGTTTCATTGAGCTCCCTTTTTTATTCAAGGGAACTGTTGTGGACACTCTTGATTTGTTGGTGAGAAGATTGGATGGTCAAGTGACCCCATTCTATTACTGTTTGCTCGGAGCCGGCATAGAAACCCTCTGTTTTTTTCATTTCATTTCTGTTTAATCGAAGCAGAGATCGAACCCTTTGATTTTTTTTAGAGTTTGAGCACAGAAAGGGAAATTGAATCTCTCAGTTTTCTTTGATATATCCGTTTCATTTTTCCCTGGTAAATTTAAGTTATTCTTGCAGGTATGGAGGAATACCAGTTTTGGATGAACACTGGGAGTAAGTTAGGAATAACGGGGAAAAATTTAAAAGCTTTCATTAGTGCTAAGATCCAGGAAAGATTTGAAAAAGAAAGAAGAGAAAGAGAAGAGAAAAAGGAGAGAGAATCGAGAGGAGAAAAGGAGAGAGAATTGATAGAGAAAACCAATAGAACGAGAAGACAAAAAGGAGCGTGATAGACTTGATCGTGAGGAGAGAACTAAAGTCCATGAGGAACAAGCAATATTAAGAGAACTTGAGGAAAGAGCAAAAGATAGAGAACATGAGTTAAGAGAGAGGGAAAAAGATCGTGAGGTACAGAAAGCATGCCTTGAATTAGAAAATAAAAAGTTAACTTTTTCACAACAGCAATTAGAGAAAGGAGTAATTGAACATCATGCAGCTAGTGCACATATTCCAACACCTAATTTACCTCCCTTCACAGAGGGGGAAGACATTACTTCATACATTATCAGGTTTGAAAATACCGCTACCCTCTGTGAATGGCCTGCTGACACCTGGGCTACCAGCTTAGGTATGTTATTTTCTGGTACAGCTTTGAATATCTATGCAACTTTGTCACAGGATATCATATGTAATTATAACCTATTAAGAAGGCAATCGTTAAAGCATACCAAAATTTTACAATTCTTACAGGAAAATTTTTAAATATGCCACCTTACAGCCTGGCTAAAACTTTCAGCAGTTACAGGTAACACTCTTTCGTTTGTTCGACTTTTGGATAGAGAGTTTAGGAATTGATAACAGTTATGAATCTCTTAGAGACTTTTATGGTTGCTGACCAGTTCCTGACAGCTTTCCCCACCAGATAAGAACATTCATTAGAGAAAAGTAACCTGATTAAAGCTGAGGAAGTTGCTGAGGCCGCTGACTTGTATGCTGAGGCTCACAATTCCTATAAAGACCTAAAGGGATCGAACCCTAAGGGTAAGGGTTCATCAGACCTTAAGAAATCAAAGCCTCTAGTGGAAAGTAAAGTGACTTCTTTTATTCCTGTTTGTCATTTATGTGGTGTTAAGGGACATAAACGTCCAGATTGTCCTTCTAAGAAGGTCCAAAACGTTGGAAGATGTTTTAAAAACTGTAATGACCAGGCACCCTTCTGTTCAGGAACAATTAATGGACTTAATGTATCTACCATTTTACGAGACACTGGATGTACATGTATATGTCATTTTGATAAGCTGTTCCCTAACCCTAAAGAAACTCATTCCTCTGCTATCCTTTCAGACTACTTGGGCCGTAGAGACACTTTTCCTACCATCCGTTGTTACATTAGGTCTAAATGGTTCACAGGTTGGTCTGAAGCCGTACTAGCTCCCATCACTTCTTGCTCCGTACTAAAAAGGTAATGTTTAAAAAGGTGCCATTCTTCCTTTGAGGTTGACCTTTCATCACCAAAGATGGACATAAGTTTTTCAGCTCCTCTTTCCCGTAAAATCGGAAAAAACCCCTCGACAGTTCAGATGAGGCAATGGGCTCATGATATTCATGTGGGTTAGAAACCAGTGATACTACTCTCGAAAACGAGATAGTAGAATCACCGGTTCACTTGTTAGATGAAAGTGAGAATACCCTCTGATACTAATGTTTTTGACTAGGGGTCAGACCAAAGCCCAGGCTTCTCCTACTGTCCATCCCTTTGATTTTCCAAAGGAAAATCTTCTCATATAAATTTGAATATATAAGAAAATATCTTGTATAAATCACTATTCAAAGTAAATTCAGATGAGATAGACTATTCCATCTTAGTTGTTCCAACTCAATGCAGAGAGACTGTTCTTAAAATGGCTCATGACCTGCCAGTGGCCAGACATTTCTCACATCGTAAAACCTTGAATAAAATTAGGGAAACCTATTTTTTTCCCAAAATGTCCTCAGATATCACTACATATTGTAGATCATGTAAAGTTTGCCAACTGTCATCCTCCCGAGGTACCAGGCGAGTACCTATGGTCAAAATGCCAATCTTAACGGTACCGTTTGAAAGAGTAGCTATTGACATCGTTGGTCCTTTTTTACCAAATTTCATCTGGGGACAGATATATTTTAAACATTAGTTGATTATGCTTCGAGTTTCCCTGAAGCCGTTCCCTTAAAGACCATAAATACTACAGAGGTGGCTGAAGCCCTTTTGTCCATCTTCTCCAGAGTTAGCATCCCTAGAGAAATTTTGTCTGACCGGGGACACAATTCACAAACTGATTAATGCAACATCTCTACCAATTCTGGGAGTGAAGCCTCTCTTCACCACACCCTATCATCCCAGCTGTAATGGGAGGATTGAGCGCCAGCATTCGATTCTCAAGTCCATTTTAAGGAAACTTTGCTCCCTTAATCCTAAGGAGTGGCATCGTTACCTACCCTGTGCTTTGTTTGCCATGAGGGAAGTTCCCCATGACTCTTTGGGGTTTTCACCTTTTGAAATTCTCTATGGTAGACAGGCCAGAGGTCCACTGTCCATCCTTCATGACTTATGGACTAATGAGGAGGTAAATGCTGAGGTTCAGTCTTATCAGTTTCTCCTTGACCTTAGATCCAAACTTGAGGAGACCTCTGACATAGTTTCGGGAAACTTAAGCTTATCAATGGACCAGTACAAAACCTATTTTGATACAAAAAGTCAGGAGAAGTTTTAAAGTAGGGGATGAAGTTCTGGTACTTTTAAAAATAAAATCAAATAAATTATTAGTAGCATGGAAAGGTCCGTACAAGGTATTGAAAATTTGTGGGAAAGTTGACTACCTCATAGAAGTCAAGGGGAAACCTAAACTTTGTCATATCAACGTTCTTAAGAAATATTACCAAAGAAATTTGGATAACTGCCTGAATGACTTTGATTTAGTTTTTCCACACAAACTTGATAAGACAACTGAGGAGTATAAGGTGTGTGTAATTGACACCTCTAACGTAGACTATGACAGAGAACTACATGACTTGGTGACTCTTGACCACTCGGGTGCAACAAACATTAATATTAACGAGTCTTTGGATGGCCATAAGAGACATGAACTACTTGAATGTCTTCAGACGTTTTTACTGATATTCCAGGTGTCACCTCCACGGTAGTCCATAAGACTGACTTAGTCACGGACAATCCTATCAAACGGAAATTATACCCAGTTCCAGTTCACCTTAGGGATTTTTTTTTTTTTTTTTATATTTTATTTATAACCAATACAGTATACATAAAAATAAAAATAAAAGGAAACAGTATGGATCTCTAACATCATAATCCTACTAGGACATCTACATACTTATCCCATATACCATTCCTCGCCCAGCTGCCGGTGAGGGTGGACGTTTTGCTACTCCCCTCTGACAGGCGCAAGTGCTGCCAGGCTGTCACAA
>NC_069487.1:24632386-24657228 GCF_026875155.1 Cherax quadricarinatus | reverse complement strand
TCGTAGGTGGTGTCACATTTGTCCAATGTGGAAGTAGGTCGTGTCTGATTCAAAAAACAATCCTGTCAGCACTTCAACTTCTTGGGATCTTAATACTTGTGAATTCTTCACTTGCCTAACCCTTGGGCACGACCTACTTCCACATTGGACAAATGTTGACACCACCTACGACTGCTGCCCCTCACCGTCTACGGTTTACAAGCTGCTTCTCCGCTCATATGCCGTATTCTATTCAAGATTGATGGACTGACCACTTCGACTCAAGGCTGAGGGACTGATTACCTCATTCTCATGTTCTTCAAGTTTCTCCTTTATATGGACTGATGAAGCCACTGTGTGGCGAAACGTTTCCTCAGAAAAAGATACTAAAGGGTTTTGCACATGTGTCTAATTAAACAACATGTCGGTTCTCTGAACCATTCATCTACACACATGAGTTGCTGAATCTCTGCAATAAATACACCCTGAGCCAGCAGATAGTAGAGCCATCAAGACTGGAAAACGTACTTGACCTTATTTTCACTAAAAATAATGACCTGGTAAGAAACATAATAATATAAAAATATAAAAAAAACATCTAATTCGGATCACAGTCTAATTTAAGTCCAGACTTGTATGCGCAGGGTTCCTGACCAGCAAAATGAACACAGCACGATGGTACCTTCAAAAAATTCAAGTTGAACAACAAGAACATAAACTGGGATCAGATAAAATTTAAGTCCTAAAAGAAACATATTGGGAAGATATAAGAACATAAGAAAGAAGGAACACTGCAACAGGCCTACTGACCCATGTGGAGCAGGTCCATGTCACCCCCCCGGATTAGACCAATGACCCTTCCCCCGGATTAGCCCAATGACCCAACTCAGTCTGATTCATTCCACTCAAGGATGGAGCACTGCACCAGACCCAGTAGCAAAAGCTAGTCAGGTCCAACTCACACCACCACACCCAATCATGTATTTATCTAACCTATTTTAAAACTACACAACGTTTTAGCCTCAATAACTGTACCGGGACTTTGTTTCACTCATCCACAACTCTATTACCAAAACCCAGTGCTTTCCTATACCTTTCTGAATCTGAATTTTTCCAACTTGAAACCATGCTGCAGTCCTGTCTTGGCTGGAAATTTTCAGCCGCTATTTACATCCCCTTTTTTTATTCCTGTTTTCCATTTGTACACCTCGATCATACCCCCCCTAATTCTACCCCTTTTCGAGAGAGTGCAGATTCAGGGCCCTAAGTCTATCGTCATGGGGAAGATTTCTGATACATGGGATATCTTTGTCATCCTCCTCTGTAAGTTTTCCAGACATTTTATCCATTCTGTAATACGGTGACCAGAACTGAGCAGCATAGTCTAAATGAGGCCTAACCAAGGATATATGAGTTGAAGAACAACCCGAGGACTTCTATTATTTATACTTCTAGATATGAAGCCAAGAAATTTTGTTAGGTTTAATTGCGAACACTAATGCACTGTTGTCTTGGTTTTAAATTACTGTAACCAGAACTCCTAAATCCTTTTGCAAGCAGAAGATTAAGATCTACATCAATTTCGTTTATATGTTTGGCATGGTTATTTTCCTGGTCCAACATTTAGAACTTTGCATTTGTCAATATTAAACTGCATCTTTCCACTTCTCCGACCATTGCATCAGTCTATTTTAAATCATCTGGAAATGCTCTAGTGTTCTCATTAGAATGAATTGGACGGCTATTTGGTGTCATCAGCAAATTTGCTTATGTTACTATTTATTCCCCCATCTACGTCGTTTATGTAAATTGTGAACAACAACGGGCCCAACACTGGCCCTGAGGAAAAAACGCTTGTGATGTGCCCCCATTTTTGATTTCTCCCCATTTATGCAAACCTCTGCTGTCTATTTGTCAAACCATGCTCTACACAGGAAAAAATTTCTCTTCCTATTTTTGTGCCTTAATCCTCAAAAAGCCTCTTGTGTGGACTCTATCGAAAGCCTTACTGAAGTCTATGTACACAATATCATATTCATTACCATGATCTACCTCCTCAAACACCTTATGAAAAAAGTTAGTAAATTCGTAGAAAAGGAACGCCCCCTTCGTAAAACCGTGTTGCGATTCATTAATCAATCAATTGCTTTGGCAATTATTGATTCCATAAATTTTCCCACTATGGAGGAAAGGCTTATTGGTCTATAGTTATAGTCACCTGTCTTGTAAATAGGTATTACATTTGCCATTTTCCACTTATCATGCACTATGCCAGTTTGTAGTGATATGTTAAAAAATTAGCCAAAAGGTAAGCTAAGGTCCTCTTTACATTCCTTTAACACCCTTGCAAACAGTTCATCAGGGCCTGAGAATTTGTTAGGTTTTAGTTTATTTGTCTGAGGACCATGTCACTAGTTACCTCAATCGTACATAGTTCATCATCATCCTGTTCTGCATAATCTATTATTTCAGAAATATCGCTAGTATTTTCCTGGGTGAAAACTGAGAGGAAGTAGGTATTTAGAATTTCACACATATCCATATAAACTGTCAGTGATCTAACCAGAGTTACTCTTAAGTAGGCCAATCTTGTCCCTAATCTTACTTCTGTATACCTGAAAAAATCCTTTAGGGTTAATCTTTGAATCCCTTGCGACCTTAGCCTCATAATCCATTTTTGCTTTTCTTATTCCTTTCTTTACTTCTCTCTTTAATTGAATATATTGATTTCTTAACTGCTCAGCCCCTCTTTTGATACGCCAATATATGCCTCTCTTTTGACCAGTGAGATTTTTTAAAATCTATTGTTCATCCTTTTGGGGATCATTTTTGTTCGATCTAATTTCCCTACTCGGTAGGGAAACTATGCTCTGAAAAACGTCATATTGGCAACCAAGATCATCTACCTGACCCATAGACAGACACCCCATTTGGGCCCACCCAGGTAATTTTCAGTCCCATGAAGTCGGCCAAGCGAAATCTGGGACAGAGATTTGTTGCAGTTATCTGGGTAATTCCATGATATATTAAAACTAAGTGATTTGTGATCATTTTCCCCCAAGCTCATCATTAACCTCAAGATTTTTAAATTTTAGGGAATCTTTGTTGGCAAGAACTAAGTCAAGCAGATTGTTTCCTCTAGTTGGTTTGTCAAAACCCTGTTCTAAAAAGCAATCCTGAACCGTATCAAAAAAGTCACTAGACTCAAGATTTCCTGTCATATTGTTCCAATCAATTTGTCTAAAGTTAAAATCTCCCATTATTACAACATGTTCATATCTAGATGCCTTATGAATTTCGTCCCATAACAGTTTAAATTTCCCCTCCCCTATCAAGGTTTGGGGGCCTATAAATCACACTCACAATTAATTTGTCATGTCCCTCGAGAAACTGGAGCCAAACATATTCTGTGTTCGATGTCTCAAATCTTATATCATGTCTAAGACAACAATTTAAATTCTCTCTGACATACATCACCACCCCACCACCCTTCCTGTTGACCCTGTCAGTGTGGAATAGTTTATAACCCTGTATGATAAATTAGACACATGTGCAACTCTTGGGTATCTTTATTGAGGAAACGTTTCGCCACACAGTGGCTTCATCAGCCCATACGAAGGAGAATCTTGAAGAACAGGAGGAGAATGAGGTAATCAGTCCCTCAACCTTGAGTCGATGTGGTCAGTCCATCAATCTTGAATAGAATACGGCATACGTGCAGAGAAGGAGCTTATAAACCGTTGGTAGGAGAGATGCAGCAGTCATAGGTGGTGTCACATTTGTTCAATGTGGAAGTAGGTCGTGCCGAAGAATTAGGCAAGCGAAGAATTCCCAAGTATTAAGATCCCAAGAAGTTGCAGTGTCTGAAAGGTTTGTAGATGAATGGTTCAAAGAACAGACATGTTGAAAAATCAGACACATGTGCAACTCTTGTGTATGTGTACGAATGGTATATAATACCGACAAGATGAGATTAAGACACATGTGCAACATCTGGGCATCTTTATTGTAGACGTTTCGCCATCCAGTGGCTTTATCAATACAAATTCTAGGACATTCATCTACATAACCCTGTATGTTGCATTCAGAAGGCATTTCTCTATCTTTCAGGTTGAACTAGGTCTCTGTTATACCAATAATATCTATATTACCTACACTTGCAAGTAATCTTAGCTCATCTATCTTATTTCTTAGACTCCTACTATTTGTATAGTAAACTTTAAGGGAACTAGTCACTCGTTGCCCTCTACTATCCCTCTTTGTTTGTTGATCGATTGATTTGCCATTACTAGCAACTTTATTTTGAATTTTGTCTTTTAAATATATCCCTGAGGTATCCCGGTAATAACTGCTGTTTTTAAAACCCCAATGCTGCAGCCTGATTGTTTCCCACAAACACCCATACCTCTATAATCTATCGTTTAAATTCCTAGACAAGTCATCAATTACCCCTCTCAATTTAATTGGCTAATGCAACCACTCCATACCCAGAGAGATAAACCCCCTCCTTGCATTTCATATCACGTTTGTCAAAGAAAAGGTCTCATTTATAGTGAATGAGATTGTAAGTTCCTTGCAGTACCTGTTAGCCCGCAATTTATAGCAATTGCCCTAGACATCCATTCATTGCCCACTTTCCCCTTTTTAGGCAAGATGCTACATATGACTGGATCCCTCCCTTAGAAACCCAAACTACTTCTATGGCTGAAACCCGTACTTATCCCGCAGCTCTCTCTCCTGCCCTTCCCCAAAGTCATTACCCCCAGCACTAGACAGATAATGGGGCTTGTTACAATTACCTGCCATAATATTATCCAACCTGCTGACTATGTCCCAACACCCGCTCCACGAAGACACTCTCTTTGACCTTTCTGTCTCTGTTACAAAAAGCACGGTCCATATATCTTTCCTGGAATCGCCTACTATTAAAATATTCTTACCTTGATTAGCAGGGGAATTAGTGGTACCTTCAACCTCACTAACCACTGAAGTACACTCGTCATGGAGAACAGAGAATCAATTTCCTACCTTCACATCTTCTCTATTAACTCTCCTCATCTTCCTTCTTCCTGAACTGTGAACCACTTGCCACTTAAAGCGGCTGCCACTACACTGCTGCGGGCCATTCCTTCCTTACCAGCTAAATCCTTCTCACACTCGCTCCCATACTCATCTATGCGAAGCTTCAGCCTCCTATTTTCCTCCTGAAGTAGAATCTCCTTCTACAACACTTGAACCTGAGATTCTAAAACACTACAACAAGCCATGGTGCTTGGTAACAGCCCATGCTAACTCCCAAGAGCTTAGGCAGGTAGGACCGCAGGTGACCACTGACCTCAGCACATGTGCCCTGTAAGGATCAACTTTCTGGCAGCGTCGTTAAAAACAACGGATATAGCCCAGCTCAATTTAGGTGGCAGCAAAGCAATAGCTAAGAACTATAGACCAATAGCTTTAACGTCCACATCATAAAAATCTAGGAAAGATTCTAAGACGCATGATCGCAAATCACTTGGAATTCCAGCAACTGCACAATCCGGGCATCATGTGTTTAGTGTAGGTCGATCCTGCCTCTCCCTACTACTGGACCACTATGATATAATCTTGAATAAACTGGAAGATAAACAGAATTCAAGATTTTACAAAAGCCTTTGAACAAGTGCGATCACTATATAATAGCTTACAATATGCGCGCTAAAGGGATAACTGGCAAAGTAGGCAGATGAATCTACAATTTTCTTACGAACTGAACACAAAATGCAGTCGTAAAAAGAGTTATGTTGGAGGCTGCTACAGTGAAAAGCTCTGTTCCACAAGGTATAGTACTTGCCCCATCCTGTTCCTCATATCAGACATAGAGGTGTAAACCATAGATTGCACCGTGTCATCCTTTGCAGACGATACTTGAATCTCCATGAGAGAGTCATCTATTGACGACACGGTAAATCTCCAAGCAGATATAAACCAAGTTTTCCAGTGGGCAACGGAAAGCAATATGTTGTTTAATTAAGACAAATTTCAACTACTTCATTATGGAAAACTGGAAGAAAAAATAGCTACAACTGAGTATACTACAAAGTTTTGTTAAGGACTTGGTAGTGTTAATGTCAGAGGATCTAACCTTCAGGATCTCTCCAGTACCACTATCACATATGCAAGGAGAATGATAGGATGGATAACGGGAACCTTCAACAGAAGGGATGCCAAGCTAATGATGATCCATTTTAAATCAATTGTTCTGTCTAGGTTGAAGTACTGCTGTACACTAACAGCTCCATTCAAGGAAAGTGAAATCACAGATCTAGGCAATGTTCAGAGAACTTTTATTGCATATATAAGTTATGTCAAACACCTTAATTACTGGGAATGCTTGGAGTCACCTGATCTGTACTCACTGGAGCGCAGGCGAAAGAGATGCATCATAATCTATACCAGAGAAATCTTAGAGAGGACTGGTCCCAGATCAGCCGGGCTGTGGCTCGTACGTTGGTTTGCGTGCAGCCAGCACGCAACCGGGCCGCGGGGGCGTTGACCCCCGAAACTCTCTCCAGGTAAACTCTCCAGGTAAACACAAATCACTCGCTACGAAACCAAAAGACTTGACAGACGGTTTAACATACCTCCAATGGAAAGTAGGAGTGCCAATGGTACACTAAGAAAAAATACAATAAGTGTCAGGGGCACAAGACTGTTCAACAGCCTGCCAACAGGCATAAAGGAAATTACCAATAGACCTCTGCCTCCTTCAAGAGGGAGCTGAACAGATACCTAAAGTCAGTGCCCTATCGGCCAGGCTGTGGCTCGTATATTGGACTATGTGCGGCTAGCAGTAACACCATAGTTAATCATGCCATGATCCATTGGGAGGCCTGGTCAAAGACTTGGCCGTGGGGGTGCTGACTTCCTGAGCATCCTCCAGGTCGACTCCAGGTAACCACTGGAGAACTGCCTCATTATCACTCCAGAGTAATGTGTATTTGTTCTCCTCTTGACCTATTTACCACGGAGTTATGTAAACTCCGTGGAGACCACAATGCTTCATTCAATTTTTGGAGGCAAACTCTCGTCCCAACCTAATCTGGGCTTCCATGCATCTTCCACGAACTGACCTTTTATGGTGATGGTGAGACGAGTCCTGGAGGTTCAAAGCATTGTGAAACCTCCGACAGAAAACTATGTTTGGAGAGTCTACTTCGTCGTTTATTATTTATTTCTTTGAGAGTCAAAATGTCTTCCCATGCGTTCCAAATGAGCTCAAGCACAATGTCGCAATCAGGAATGTCAACTTCAGGGAAATCTTATTTTACAAATTCCTTAAATAAGCTGAATTAGTGTTCCACATCCTCAGAGGCATATTTGCTCCTATTTCCTTGTTAGCTTCTATATATAGGGATTTCAAATCGTCCTCTTTATTCAGAGTACCTTGAAGATTGTCCATGTTAAAACGTATATTTAAAGTGTCTTTCAGTGCACTTGTAAATTTCTTGAACCTTTCGTTAATAACAGCTAACAACAACAATAGTAAAAATGTTGCTCCAAACAAGATGAACTTGAAACCTTATGTTTTCACAGGGCTTTGAGGGTTATGTGAATCCACTGGTCATAGAAATAGTAGGCCTAAGTGTAGGCCTACTTCTTGTAGGCCTATTCTTAGGCCGTCTAGGCATGATATCTGTGAGAAATTTCATGAGCACGTCTCCAAGCTTCTCAGTAAGTGGTGGCCCTCTGTTAGACAGTTCTTGTAATAAAGTTGGTAGAATTACCGACAATATGGAGAGCGAAACGTTGCCACAATAAATGTCACATTAGTTGCACTTGTGTCCTTTTACTTTACATAGACAGTTCTTAAGACTCGCTACATCTCCACCAACACGTGCACTACAGTTGTATACAATACGTAGGGAACTTGTTTCAGAACGTTTCCTGACTCCGTGGTGAGGGAAATAATTAGGTTCTTTTGGCTACTTTAGCTACTTCCTCTGTGGGGAATTTTACTTAGAGGAATACAATATTAAAAGACCATCTGATGGTCGTCAGAGTACTCATATTTCCGCTGATAGCTTAAGACTACAGCAGTCGCAGCCTGGGGTCTTCCCTCGATGTCAGGTATCTTTCGGTCCCACTGGACAAAAACAGAATGAGTATACATGTGTTAAACTCGCCCTGATGACACATGCTCCAGCATTTCAGGTACGTCACCTGGAAAACTGGAAATGTTTTACCAGTGATTGGGCGATCGCCCAACTTCCCTAACACCAGGCCGTGCTCCTCCCTTAAGTGAATGTGACTGACCTGACTAGGTTAAGGCATTGGCTTAAGCCGGTGGGAGAATTGGACCTGACTCGCATGGGTCAGTAGGCCTGCTGCAGTGTTCCTACTTTCTTATGTTCTTATGTATGAGGACCAGGGCTTACCTGGCTCATTGTGGCGGAAGCCTTTGATGTTACCACATAAAGCCGATATTGATGGCTTGTTTGAAGAAAAAACTTTGGTTATCTTCACTTTTATTCACGATAAATGATCGTTTAGTAATACAAGGACAGTTTGTCATACACACAAGTGTTATTGGTCATTTAACCTGTTTAACACATCATCTACCTATTGAATTTACTCACATTACTCACTTCTGTTTCCATCACTTGTACACATGTGATTGTTAAAGTGTCCATGGATAATGTCCACTGTGGAGGATTACTGGAGATGCCTTACTGGAGATGCCTTACTGGAGATGCCTTACTGGAGATGCCTTACTGGAGATGCCTTACTGGAGATGCCTTACTGGAGATACCTTACTGGAGATGCCTTACTGGAGATGCCTTACTGGAGATGCCTTACTGGAGATACCTTACTGGAGATACCTTACTGGAGATACCTTACTGGAGATACCTTACTGGAGATACCTTACTGGAGATACCTTACTGGAGATACCTTACTGGAGATACCTTACTGGAGATACCTTACTGGAGATGCCTTACTGGAGATGCCTTACTGGAGATGCCTTACTGGAGATGCCTTACTGGAGATGCCTTACTGGAGATACCTTACTGGAGATACCTTACTGGAGATACCTTACTGGAGATACCTTACTGGAGATACCTTACTGGAGATACCTTACTGGAGATACCTCGCATAACAGAGACAACTATTGGCACTTCAACGATGTATCTTTACTTTATCTTTACTTTAGTTCTCCTTATTGATTGTTCGAACGCGAATAAGCTACACGGGAAGTACACAGTTGAACCACGAATTTACGTTTGTAAGCTGTGTGATTGTCGGTAATGTTCCGGGGAGGAGCGCTCGCTCACTTGCTAGTATTGATCTTGCAAAGAGTCTTGCATACTAGATAGACTGGCTTCGGCCACACCTCCCTATTTTGGCTGCATAATGTAAACAATGTCTGAAAAGCATGGATGGCGGCCATCACTATGTGGTTGTGAGAGAAAAGTTCAACAGATAGGAGTAGTGAGCTACTATATGGTGACAATCGTTTGATTGCCAGTCTGCTTGTTAAGGTAGGATCAGTATCTAGGTCCCGCTATCCTTCCCCTTTTTTCCACCCAGAAAGGTGACGTGTTGGGTACCGACAAAATGGATAACAGGCAACTACCCCTCATCTTTGCAGTGGTGAAGGACCTGCGTTGCTATCATCTTGGCGGATTATTCAAGGCTAGATACACTGTGAAGAACTAGTCGTTGGGTTGTCACTTAACATCTGTAACCCCCCCCCCCACACACACAATAAGTAGGATAAAAGTTCATATTTAAATGTTTTATATTTTCAATTCTAACAATAAAGTGTTTATAGTTGTAGGTTATTGTTCTTTTTTCTCTTCATTAATTTTCCTAAGGAGAAGCCAGCCTTGATAAGACCAACTTAAGATCTTACTGGGCTGAATAAGCCTTCACAAGTGGCAACCTTGCCAGGATCACTCGACTGAATCAAGATTCAACTCCATCTCGAATCTACCATTGCAACTTCAACGCCGCATACCACAGACGGTTACCACCAGCCATGAGTAACCATTCTCTATGGTAGGACTACAGTACAGGTATTTAAAAGACTTGATGATTGTTATAGTCTCAATTTATTGTAAGTCAAGTCAAGGCGATATACTAGTTAATTCTGCCACCTATGTTTTTGAGCTTGAAACGATTTGGAGGAATAGACTCTAGGGACCCGAGATTTTCCAGTGACAAGTTGTTTCATTGAGCTCTTTATTATATCAAGGGAACTGTTGTAGGACACTCTTGATTTGTTGGTGAGAAGTTTGGATGGTCAAGTGACCCCATTCTACTTACTGTTTGCTCGGAGCCAGCATAGAACCCTCTGTTTTCTTTCATACATACTGTTTAATCGAAGCAGGGATCGAACCCTTTGATTTATTTAGAGTTTGAGCACAGCAGGAATTGATCTCTCAGTTTTCTTTGATATATCCGTTTCATTTTTCCCTGGTAATTTAAGTTATTCTTGCAGGTATGGAGGAATACCAGTTTTGGATGAACACTGGGAGTAAGTTAGGAATAACGGGGAAAAATTTAAAAGCTTTCATTAGTGCTAAGATCCAGGAAAGATTTGAAAAAGAAAGAAGAGAAAAAGAAGAGAAAAAAGGAGAGAGAATTGATAGAGAAAACCAAGAGAACGAGAAGACAAAAAGGAGCGTGATAGACTTGATCGTGAGGAGAGAACTAAAGTCCATGAGGAACAAGCTATATTAAGAGAACTTGAGGAAAGAGCAAAAGATAGAGAACATGAGTTAAGAGAGAGGGAAAAAGATCGTGAGGTACAGAAAGCATGCCTTGAATTAAAAAATAAAAAGTTAACTTTTTCACAACAGCAATTAGAGAAAGGAGTAATTGAACATCATGCAGCTAGTGCACATATTCCAACACCTAATTTACCTCCCTTCACAGAGGGGGAAGATATAACTTCATACATTATCAGGTTTGAAAATACCGCTACCCTCTGTGAATGGCCTGCTGACACCTGGGCTACCAGGTTAGGAATGTTATTTTCTGGTACAGCTTTGAATATCTATGCAACTTTGTCACAGGATATATGTAATTATAACCTACTTAAGAAGGCAATCGTTAAAGCATACCAAAATACTACAAATTCTTACAGGAAAGATTTCAGGTATGCCACCTTACAGCCTGGCCAAAACTTTCAGCGGTTACAGGTAACACTCTTTCGTTTGTTCGACTTTTGGATAGAGAGTTTAGGAATTGATAACAGTTATGAATCTCTTAGAGACTTCATGGTTGCTGACCAGTTCCTGACAGCTCTTCCCCACCAGATAAGAACATTCACTAGAGAACGTAACCTGATTAAAGCTGAGGAAGTTGCTGAGGCCGCTGACTTGTATGCTGAGGCTCACAATTCCTATAAAGACCTAAAGGGATCAGACCTTAAGAAATCAAAGCCTCTAGTGGAAAGTAAAGTGACTTCTTTTATTCCTGTTTGTCATTTATGTGGTGTTAAGGGACATAAACGTCCAGATTGTCCTTCTAAGAAGGTCCAAAAAGTTGGAAGATGTTTTAAAGACTGTAATGACCAGGCACCCTTCTGTTCAGGAACAGTTAATGGACTTAATGTATCTACCATTTTACGAGACACTGGATGTACATGTATAGTCATTTCTGATAAGCTGTTCCCTAACCCTCAAGAAACTCATTCCTCTGCTATCCTTTCAGACTGCTTGGGCCGTACAGACACTTTTCCTACCATCCGTTGTTACATTAGGTCTAAATGGTTCACAGGTTGGTCTGAAGCCGTACTAGCTCCCATCACTTCTTGCTCCGTACTAATAGGTAATGTAAAAGGTGCCATTCTTCCTTCTGAGGTTGACCTTTCATCACCAAAGATGGACATAAGTTTTTCAGCTCCTCTTCCTGTAAAGTCGGAAAAGCCCCTCGACAGTTCAGATGAGGCAATGTCTCATGATATTCATGTGGGGTTAGAAACCAGTGATACTACTCTCGAAAGCGAGATAGTAGAATCACCGGTTCACTTGTTAGATGAAAGTGAGAATACCGCCTCTGATACTATGTCTTGACTAGGACTCAGACCAAAGCCCAGGCTTCTCCTACTGTCCATCCTTTGATTTTCCAAAGGAAAAACTTTTCATATAAATTTGAATATATAAGAAGTATCTTGTATAAATCACTATTCAAAGTAAATTCAGATGAGATAGACTATTCCATCTTAGTTGTTCCAACTCAATGCAGAGAGACTGTTCTTAAAATGGCTCATGACCTGCCAGTGGCCAGACATTTCTCACATCGTAAAACCTTAAATAAAATTAGGGAAACCTATTTTTTTCCCAAAATGTCCTCAGATATCACTACATATTGTAGATCATGTAAAGTTTGCCAACTGTCATCCTCCCGAGGTACCAGGCGAGTACCTATGGTCAAAATGCCAATCTTAACGGTACCGTTTGAAAGAGTAGCTATTGACATCGTTGGTCCTTTATCACCACTTTCATCTGGGGGACATAGATACATTTTAACATTAGTTGATTATGCTTCGAGTTTCCCTGAAGCCGTTCCCTTAAAGACCATAACTACTACAGAGGTGGCTGAAGCCCTTTTGTCCATCTTCTCCAGAGTTAACATCCCTAGAGAAATTTTGTCTGACCGTGGGACACAATTCACATCTGACTTAATGCAACATCTCTACCAACTTCTGGGAGTGAAGCCTCTCTTCACCACACCCTATCATCCCAGCTGTAATGGGAGGATTGAGCGCCAGCATTCGGTTCTCCAGTCCATTTTAAGGAAACTTTGCTCCCTTAAACCTAAGGAGTGGCATCGTTACCTACCCTGTGCTTTGTTTGCCATGAGGGAAGTTCCCAGTGACTCTTTGGGGTTTTCACCTTTTGAAATTCTCTATGGTAGACAGGCCAGAGGTCCATTGTCCATCCTTCATGACTTATGGACTAATGAGGAGGTAAATGCTGAGGTTCAGTCTTATCAGTTTCTCCTTGACCTTAGATCCAAACTTGAGGAGACCTCTGACATAGTTTCGGGAAACTTAAGCTTATCAATGGACCAGTACAAAACCTATTTTGATACAAAAAGTCAGGAGAAGTTTTAAAGTAGGGGATGAAGTTCTGGTACTTTTAAAAATAAAATCAAATAAATTATTAGTAGCATGGAAAGGTCCGTATAAGGTATTGAAAATTTGTGGGAAAGTTGACTATCTCATAGAAGTCAAGGGGAAACCTAAGCTTTGTCATATCAACGTTCTTAAGAAATATTACCGAAGAAATTCGGATAACTGCCTGAATGACTTTGATTTAGTTTTTCCACACAAACTTGATAAGACAACTGAGGAGTGTAAGGTGTATGTGATTGACACCTCTAACGTAGACTATGACAGAGAACTACATGATTTGGTGACTCTTGACCACTCGGGTGCAACAAACATTAATATTAATGAGTCTTTGGATGGCCATAAGAGACATGAAACTACTTCAATGTCTTCAGACGTTTTTACTGATATTCCAGGTGTCACCTCCACGGTAGTCCATAAGATTGACTTAGTCACGGACAATCCTATCAAACGGAAATTATACCCAGTTCCAGTTCACCTTAGGGATACATTTGACCGAGAGGTAGACAGGTTATTAAAACAAAAGATCATTGAACCTTCAGTATCTGCATATTGCTCACCAGTAGCCAAGGTTAAGAAGGAAGACAATTCATATAGACTCACTATTGACTTCAGAGGACTTAATGCTATAACTCGGTGGGATGCTGAGCCTATGCCCTTAATAGATAACGATCTACACAAATTTTATGACTTTCTTTTCAGAGATTTATATTGCGCAAGAATATCAAGTAATGTTAGATCCTTCTAAGCAGTACACCGCTTTTCCTACACACTAAGGACTGATGCAGTATAGAACTATGCCCTTCGGTTTGGTAACTGCCTGTGCTACCTACGTGAGACTGATGAGGAGGGTCTTGGGTAATATGCCAAATGTTTCAGTTTATTTTGATAACATTTACGTAATGACATCCACGTGGGGTGAACATATCCAAACATTAACATCAGTTTTGCGTAGGTTACGCTCACATGGCCTCACTGCCAAGCCGAAGAAATGCTTCCTTGGGTATAACAAAATTAGATATCTCTGATTCTTTCTAATAACTCTTTGCAACCTCTCCCCAGTAAGATCAAAGCTTCATTAGTTTAAATTCCCCAAAACGAAGAAGCTCATGCGTAGCTTTCTTGGTTCTGTAAATTTTTATGCACGGTTTATCCCCAACATTACCGATCTTACAGGCATCTTATCTGACTACCTTAAGAAGTCTTTGAAGGAACCTCTTGAACTTTCCGACATAGTTCGAGAAAGGTTTCATGAGATTAAGAACATTTTCTCGAAAGTCCCTATAATTAAGATTCCAGATATTAATAAGCCATTTTGTTTAAGAACTGATGCCTCCAATACTGGCTTAGGTGCAGTGTTACTACAGTATCATGATGGTACACCCTTTCCTGCATGCTTCCTAAGCCGGAAACTTATACCTGCAGAAACGAGATACTCCACCATAGAAAAGGAATGTTTGGCCCTTGTGTGGGGTATCTTCAAACTCTTTATTTACTGGGAAAAGAATTTATTTTGGAGACGGATCACAAACCTTTGATATACTAGAAACTTTTAAGGGAGCCAACAGTCACATCCTGAGGTGGACATTGGCACTCCAAGCTGACTGGTTAAGTCGTGACAGTCAGTACAAGATTTGGTACCTTATGCGACTTTCCCAGTTTAGAATTTTTTCCTCTCCTATTCTTCTTATACTCCTTGACTATAAGTCTTGGTATGGGGAAGTGTGAGAGAAAAGTTCAACAGATAGGAGTAGTGAGCTAGTATACGGTGATCGTTTAATTACCAGTCTGCTTGTTAAGGTAGGGTCAGTGTCTAGGTCCTGCTATCTCCCCGTTTTATTCCACCCAGAAAGGTGACGTGTGGGGCTCCGAGCAAATGGATAATCACTTGACTCACAGCTCCCAGCGCAACTGTAAATAAAAGTCTCTGCTCCTATTCTAGTGGATATACTGGTTAAAAGCTTCACTTTTAACCAGTTTTAAAAACTAGTTCTATCTGCCTTGATTTCCCTGTTTTACTTTTAAATCCTCACAATTCTTTTAAGTGCCTTTCACTTTTCATAGTGATTTCTCAAGCAGTGGTTAACTTTTGTCTCTTTCTAGCTTGGAATGTCAGCTTGGGTCATCTGGCAACCAAAGAAACAGCGTTGAAGGAGACTAACTTCAAATGAGTTCTGCGACGTCACCTTTTGATCTACATACCTGATGAGTGTAGCCATCCCCAGGCAACTACCCCTCATCTTTTCAGTGGTGAAAGACCTGCGTTCCTATCATCTTGACGGATTATTCAAGGCTAGATACACTGTGAAGAACTAGTCGTTGGGTTGTCACTCAACATCTGTGACCCCCCCCCCCCACAGCATCAGCAACGGCTACAATTTCTACAAGACGGTGTCAACATCAACCAGACACCCCAGTTTAACTGTACATTATTAGCGTTGAATTCAAATGTCATTTTTTCATTTCATTTTTCATCTTTCTTTCAAGTAGGATAAAAGTTCATATTTTAATGTTAAATATTTTCAATTCTAACAATAAAGTGTTTATAGTTGTAGGTTATTGTTCTTTTTTCTATTCATTAATTTTCCTAAGGAGGAGCCAGCCTTGGTAAGACCAACTTAAGATCTTACAGGGCTGAGTAAGCCTTCACAGTGGTTGAGTAAAGATATCAGATTTCTCAGATTCTGATGCGTTTTACGTTATATTCAAGATTTTAAGAAAAAGGGTTTCCCCATGCAAACAATTAAATTAAATAATCCGCAGTTTTGGACGGGCAGGGAGGAAAGGCGTCTAGTCCTCAGACCTGCTTGTTATATTATTTTCTGTTGTTTCAGACTATGGAACAATGCTCTTCTCCAGACTGAGGGACTGACCACCTCAAAACTTTAAGGGTGATGGACTGATTACATCGTCTTCAAGTATCTTCTGCTTCTATCAACTTTTCTGTACTCGACTGAAGAAGCCTACTGTGTAGGCGAAACGTTTCGAAATAAAGATACCTAACTGATGCATATGTGTCTTACCTAACAACCTGTCGGTATTTTATACCATTTTAATGTTCATATTATTTTCTGCTTGTGTCCAGATTTAATTCTAAGCCTCTGCTGAGTTAGGAAGGCAGATATAAGATGTGAACTGGTTCATTCAAGTACAAAGACGATCTTTCTTCATATCTCTAATGGAAACATAACGGAATCATACTCTTGGTCCACATCCGCTTTATCTTTTGTCGGAAGGAAGAAAGAGGGGTAGCAGCCCCCTACTGCTCGCCCCCCAGTTTCTTGTCCCCTGTTGGAGATAAATTTCTCCACAACACTAGAAATAGTTTACAAAACTGCCTTCAGGATTTTATTCTGCATTTAATTAATGGAATCACTGGTGGGCAAAACGTCTTCACATTAATAACTCCCAAATTTTGCAATTTTCTTATTCATCTTCACATACATTGTTGTTCACTAAGTTATGACTTTTAACATTTGTTACTGGCCACTGAAACAAAGTTAATATAACACCTCTTTATTCTTCTCTGTCTCACATTCAAGTTATCTCCATCCATAACTTTACATATATTTTCCTTAAGAATTCTACTTAATATTTCTTTGCCTACTTCATTAAGACGCAAACTGTCACCCCAAACACACTTACATTACAAACACTTAAATTACAAACACTTACATTACACTTTCATTACAAACACTTTCATTACAAACATGCATTACAAACACATTACAAACACACTTATATTACAAACATACACTACAAACACACATTACAAAAATACATTACAAACACATTACATTACAAACACATTACAAACACACATTACAAACATACAAAAAACACACATTACATTACAAACACACATTACATTACAAACACACATTACATTACAAACACACATTACATTACAAACACACATTACATTACAAACACACATTACATTACAAACACACATTACATTACAAACACACATTACAAACACACATTACATTACAAACACACATTACAAACACACATTACATTACATTACAAACACACATTACAAACACACATTACAAACACACTTACATAAACGAATTTTCCCTAAACATTTATATAATAAACATAAATTTTTAGTTTAACATATCCTCTTGTTTATTATTTGCTAAATTACTTTACCATGTTTTCACCATGTGGAAATAATCCGATCACATTATCAAGTTATTCATTTGTTAAAAACTTTTGACGTATGCCATTCATTGTATCGTCTGCAGCTTCATGAATAATGAACTCGTGAAGGTCGTATCATGACTGACGTTTTTTTCTCCCTACTTCAAACCCAACAGTGAAATCTCTAAAGTTAGCTCTTGTACCTCAAGAACTTTAATACTCTTGCAATACACAATTTAAACACATTTTTCCACACCCCAAAATCTCTCTACATGATTTACACAATTCAGTTTCACGTGTTTATATTCCACTTTTAACATATTAATAACTAAATTCCAGATGTTTCTAACAAACAGTGAACTATTTCCACATCTTTAAAAACACTCCCTTAACTCTTCCACGTCCTTCCAAACAATTAAATTACATTCCTTTACAACAACTCATTCACTAACTTCCATACCCATCTATTAGCTCATTAACTCTCTCCCCAACCTTCCATCCAGCTTTTAATTACATTTTCCTACCAACAGCGAAATAACTCATTTCCATATTTCAGCAACTCATTAGCTCACTAATACGAACGTCCAAATTGCCTTCACCTGTAACTAAATTTCACACCTAACTTACAGTCACAAATCAAACTTAACCTATCAGCTCACTCTTGCACAACTCCGACTCAAATATCACAGCATTAAGACACAGTTTTACATTTTACTAACACACACTCCTGTCTTGGAAGACACATAATCTACACTGCACCAACTGAGGAACGATGATAATAGGTAGCAAAATTTATTCTATGAATGGGTCATATTGTTTTTGTCTGTTATACATGAGAAGGGGATAACAAGTTCATTATAAATTATAACAACTCTCATTCCAAGAACTTTGCTTTCTTGGGAGGAGAGTTAAGCCCGTAGGGGCCCCAGAGAACCTGCGAGCTTGAAAAACAATTAATGGAAGGGGAGGTCAGGCTCGCATACCTTGAATCAAGAGCCCCTCGCCAACATCATCTAACGTTCCTTGAAGCAGAAATAAAAAATGTTTATTATATTACAAATCTAATAAAATGACAATTAAAACTTGAAGCAAATCTTAAATAAGATTTTGAAAATGATCATTCAGACATTTTTTTTCTGCACTGCAGTACATCAAGGTTATTTGCACTAAGAAGTGTATAAGCAGAGTTTACTGTAATCCGTGATTTAAGTATTATAACATTCTTGACTGGTAATGAACAAGGTTAGATTAAATTTCAATGATTCTCATGTAGTTAAGAAGCTTTAAGCACATAAACCAGCCAGTCAGTGCGACACAAACTTGTAATCATGACTAAGATTAAATCGAAGGCGGAAAATATTATCTGTTATTCTTGTTTAGCTTCTAGTCCCAGAGCTAACAACATTTTCGTCCTCCCTACAGTGTTCTCATCTTTACCTCTCATCCCAGGGATGATTTTTCTTAGTACCCGAGTTGCGTCATTTCTGAACTTTCTGCTCTGAGCATTGTAGATCCATGGGTTCCAGGCTGTTCCAGAGAGAAAGAGCCACCAGCAAATATAAGAAATCAGTTCATATTTGTAGATGCCAAGACCTTCTGTCAAGAAGATGAAAAATATGTCAATGTGTAAGGGGACGTTAGAGATAAAGAGGCACACAGTCATTACAATTTGAGTCACCAAAATGTGTCTATTTTCCTTATCTCTTGGCCCTGAATATCCCATATTATCTTTGTTCCATTCCCGAGACTCTCTTGCCTGTTTTTTTCTGGAAGGCCCAGATTGCTAGCACAGAGACAACAATAGTACAATAGCTGGGGTTTCTAATAGTCCCAAGCTGACTATTATGCAGTATCTATGAACAAGCTATCTGGATTGAAATACTGAGAAGAATATGGGAAGTTTGTTGAAAGTTGACCAGTGAGTTACAAAGTAGCCATCCCTGTGATACATGAAGAGGAGTGTGTCAAGGAAGCCAAGAACCCAAGTGAATGTTATTGCTGCCCACACCCGCCTCACTGTAAAGTATTCGCAGTACTTTGAGGGTCTACTGAAAAAACCCCAAACCCCTCTCCACGCTCAACAGAAAGAGTGTTAATAATGATACAATGGAGCATAGGCAGAACAAGAAAGCCTGAAAGAGAGGCAATCCCTCATCAAACGGTTTAATGTAAGGAAAAAAAATCGTATCGCCCTCCTTCATTAGGTATGGGCTGTCTATCGAAAGGCGATAAAAAAGAGTAAAAAATGGTTCCAGGTGGTAATAAAATGAAGGAACAACAACAAAGAGAGACACTAATAAGTCAGAGAAAGCGAGGGAAGTGCGAAGCATAATGGACTCGTGTCCTTCTTGTGGCCCGTTCTCCATTACCATCACCATCAGCATCACAACTACCACCATCAAGTTGCCCACCACTCCACTAACCATTATCACTGCCACAATCACGATAAGTACCAGCTCACTTATCCGACACGATAGCGGCAGGTAATTCCATGCACCGATCAATCCACGTTCTTCTGGGCAACCTTCCCATGCCACATAATAATCAGGGTAGCAGCAAGGCCAGTGAATGTTCATTGTAAGATAGAATATCTCATCTGCAGCAAATAAACGAATGGGATTATTTTTATGATAGCAGGAAGTGTTATTTATTACTACATTAAAATTGGTTACCCGAAAACGAAGTCCAGCTACCTCGCCGTCGATGAACATATGACTTCCCTGACAAATGGTTCTTATACACTCTCTATTTCCATCAAGAAAATTTATATAATTAATGAATAGTAGTCATCGTGTAGGTGTGGTGAACGTGGGCAACGCTTGGAATGAAAAAAATGCAAAAATTTGATTATTCTCTTGACACAGAGTAAACAAATCCTCGTCTTTACAGTAATTATATCTCATGAACATTGGCAAACAAATGTTAACAAAATTATCGCCGTAGAATACAACAAATATTTTTCTTGAAGTAATTTTAATTTCAGTATACTTTAAGGAGTTACTCCCGTATATCACGTTGTATGCATAAAGACACAGAGATAGAACTGAATTAAACTGGACTCTGTGGTGGTTCCCAAAACATTTATCATCATTTTTTCCAAGGAACGACGATGAGAACTTGACTGGAGGATGGTCGCACAAGAATATAAAGTTATGCGGATTGAATATGAGTTTCAGAAACTTTAATGTGCCAAGAGATCTCAACTGGTTCTCGATGCTCGGGTTTTGGCCGAATAATCCTGGCGTTGTTTGGTTAAAAGTATAAACTGTAACAATGTCTCTATTGTTGATAAATTCTAGCTTGATAGTATTATCACTGTTACCAGCAGCTTGACCGCTGTTGCTGATCGCTTTTGCCTTAGTAATGTGATCTGTGTTAGCAGAAGTATGGTCACTGTTGCTAATTGCTTTCGGTGTTCTAACATGGTCGGTGTTTGCAGTTGGGTGGTCACTGTTGCTGGTACCTGACAGGCTTAATTCGCCATCAGTGTCAATAATGGTAGGAGCTTTATTGCAAATGCCAACCAAGCTGACATCTTCTTGGGCGCCTTCATTCAGAACCTGTGTTGTGCAATCCGTCAAGCCGTCTTCCTTACTTGCCAGCTGGAGTTGCCATAATAAAAAAAATGCAAGGCACAAGGCGCAAGACCTGAGTTTTCTGGAACACGAATCCATCAGCACCTGCAGGAAAAAAAATATCAATATTTTCTGGTGTGTGACCCACGAAATCGTAAGGACACGATTGCAAACAAACCAAACCACAGGCAGGTAGAGAACCCGGGATCTAGTGTATATTATTTTTTCAGCTAACACAATCTAAATGCTGCTCTTTATTGCTAGTTTATACCTACTGCCTCTAAAGTTGATTCTTCCCAAACCGCCTAGATCAAGACAAGACAAAACAAGAGAATTTAGGTATGACCTTTGTAGGGTGAGCAGAGAAGACGGGACAGGCGAAGAATAGAGATAGAGAAGAGTGTCTTCAGTCGTAGGGAAAGTGCCAGGGCTAAACACAGCAGCTTGACACTCGTGAGGTAGAGTGGAACAACAGAAGAAGCAGGCTGTACTTGTGTCAATCATGTGTTACTTGGGAGTCTTGAGTAGCCGACAGCACTCTTGATCACAGGAGAGGACGGCATGTAGAAACAACAGAAGGTAGCTCATATATAGGTGTTATATTGGAAGATGATTAGCGAGGCTGGGTCATAGAGGAGCTATTCCCAGATTTCTTAAAGCTGCTTTTAGAGAGTCGGTACAGTTTTGTTGCCAAAAGTGAAACGGAGTGGTTTAATGAACTTCAGTACCTGGGTAAGTGTGAAGCAAAGTGGAGACTCGCAAGTAAACTTGATAGACCCAACACAGAGCCCTTTGTACAGCTTGTGAAGGTCATAGTGTCCTCATTTGACAGAGACGTGTAGAAAATAAGTTTGTCCCTTGTGGGCGTACTGGTGTGGGAGTCATCATCCTCCTCTTCCTCGGAAGAGGATTCTGTGTGCAAGTCTACAGTGGTACTGGCAGTTGACTGTGGATCGGCAGGATCAGTGGAGAGGTGTTTTGGTGATGTGTCTATTGGCTGAGAAACGTTGGAGGCGGTAGAATCAATGTTATCGCGGATAGATGCAGGTTTCAGGAATAGTTGCTTTGGCTGAGGAAGGAGACTGGTTTGCAGGTGCAGCATAGTTCACAACGTTGGGAAGACTCTTGAAAATGTCGGCTGAAGGTGTGGAGCCAGAGAAATTGAAGGCAGGCATGTTGTTCAGTCGGAATAGTTCGTTTATAGTAGTGTTAAATGTACCAGGGTTTTCTGCATTTGCAAGGTGTGCATACACCATGAGAAACAGCACCTTGGAGGGAGCACTGTCAAGAAGTGGACAGAGTATGCTGAGGTCAGTGGTCACGAAACGTCATCCTCTCCCAGCTGTCTGTAGGATTAGTGTGGAGCGTTATAGAGCACCTTGGCATCTTGTAGTGTTTTCGAATCTCAGGTTAAAGTGTTGAAGGAGGAAGTTCTACTTCTCCAAGAGGAAAAAAGGAGGCTGAAAATTCTCCTAGATGGATTTGGGAGTGAATGTGAGAAAGGTAGAGTCGGTGTGGAGGAAAAGGTTACCAACGGAGAGCTGAAAAGTGGCAACCGCTTCAAGTGGAATGTGGTCTCTACTAAATGTAGAAGTATCACGATAAGGAACCTTAACAGAAAAGATTTGAAGATAGGAAATCGATTCTCTGTTCTGCAGGATGAGTGTACTTCAGTGGTTAGTGAGGTTAAAGGTACGAATAACTCCCCAGCTAATCAAGGTACGCAGATTCTGGTTGTGGGTGACTCACAGGTAAGATATATGGACCATGCTTTCTGTAACAAAGACAGGAACGTTAGACAGACATTGTGCTTCCTAGGAGCTGGTGTTGATGACATAGTCAACAGGTTGGATAATATTTTGTCAGATAATGGGAACAAGCCCATCATCTGTCTTAGTGCTAGTGGAAATGATATCGGGAAGGCAGGAGACAAGAGCTGCTGGGTAAGTACAAGTCAGCCATAGATATAATTAGGTCTAGGGGGAAGGGTACCAATCATATGTAGCATTTTGCATAGAAGGGGAATCTGCAATGAATGGATGTCTAGGGCAATTTATGATAATTGCTGTCTAGAAAGGTACTGCAAATAATTTGCAATCCCGTTCACTGATAACCGGGACAAATTTTATGGCGAACCTAATATGTATGCAAGGGATGGGGGACATCCTTCAGGAGCTGGAGTGGTTGCATTAGCCAATTAGGTTGATGGGGCCATTGCTGACTTGTTTAGGACTTTAAATTGATAGATTATAGAGGTATGGGTGTTTGTGGGAAACAATGAAGCTGCTGTACAAAGGTTGAAAACAGCAGATATTACCAGGATACCTCTGGGATATATTTCAAATACAATATTCAATATAAAGTTGCTGGTAAAGGCAACAAACAGGGACAGTAGATGGCAGAGAGTCACTAGCTCCCTCAAGGTTTACTATACTAAAAGTAGGAGTCTAAGAAATAAGATAGATGAGCTAAGATTACTTGCAAGTGTAGGTAATATAGATATTATTGGTATAACAGAGACCTGGTTCAACCTGAAAGATAGAGAAATGTCTTCTGAATACAACATACAGGGCAATAAACTATTCCATACTGATAGGGTCAACAGGAAGGGTGGTGGAGTGGCGACGTATGTCAGAGATAATTTAAAATGTTGTGTTAGATAACATATAAGATTAGAATCATCGGACACAGATTCTGTTTGGCTACAGTTTCTTGAGGGTCGTGACAAATTAATTTTGGATATGATTTACAGGCCCCAAAATTTAATAGGTACTACAGTTAGCTGCTATGGGACGAATTTCATAAGGCATAAATATGAAAATGTCGAGTTAATGGGAGATTTAAACTTTAGACAAATTGATTTGAATAATATGACAGAAAAACTTGAGTTTAGTGACTTTCTTGAGACGATTAAGTTATGCATTTTAAAAGTTTGACAGAACCAACTATAGGACTCTGGTGGCCTGGTGGTTAACGCTCTCGCTTCACATGGTGAGGGCCTGGGTTCGATTCCTAGCCAGAGTAGAAACATTGGACCTGTTTCTTTCCACCTGTTGTCTATGTTCCCCATCAGTAAAATGGGTACCTGGGTGTTAGTCGACTGGTGTGGGTCGCATCCTGGGACACTGACCTAAGGAGGCCTGGTCACAGACCGGGCCGCGGGGGCGTTGACCCCCGGAACTCTCTCCAGATAAACTCCAGATAAACTCCAGAGAAAACAATCTGCTTGACTTGGTTCTTGCCAACAAGGAATCACTAATTAATAATCATGAGGGGTAATAATGAGCTCGGGGAAAGTTATCACAAATCACTTAGTTTCAATATATCATGGAATTACTCAAATAACTGCAATCAAGTCTCTGTCCTAGACTTCCACTTGGCCGATTTCATGGCACTGAGAAATTACTCACACCCACCCACACTTACGTGTGGGTGGGTGTGAGTTGGACCTTACTAGCTTGTGCTGCTGGGTCTGGTGGAGTGCTCCATCCTTGAGTGAAGGTGACCAGACTGGGTGGGTCATTGGGCTAATCCGGGGGGGGGACATCGACCTGCTCCGCATGGGTCAGTAGGCTTGTTGCAGTGTTCCTTCTTTCTTATGTTCTTATGTTGCTATGTACTTTAAAGTATTGTGACGAACGTGACGACTTGGCCAAACTCACATAAAAATTGGAATTCTCCGTAAAAAAAAATTATTAAAAAATAATTTTTGGACGAAGCCTAACTTGCAAACCTCATCTAACCTAACTCAGAGTATTTTTTTTTTTAGCTAAATTCTATGTATAACATAGGTCATTTTATATTTAACATTTCTTCAAATCATTCTGTTAATTAGGCATAGAATGTTTTTTGCCGCACCTAATAACCGAATGGATCAATTATGCAGAACTGCCTAAAAAATTAATGTTTAATTTATGGAGAAATATATATTTTTTTTTATTGAAAGTAAATTAATCTTTACTCTTTTTTTTTTGTTAAAAAAATCCCTGTTTTTTTTTTAATTTCTCATCAAAGTTTCTTAT
>NC_069487.1:24560996-24631886 GCF_026875155.1 Cherax quadricarinatus | reverse complement strand
TTGAACAAAAAAACAAAAAACCCAAAAATTTTTTAAATACCTGTACTGTAGTCCTACCATAGAGAATTACTCATGGCTGGTGGTAACCGTCTGTGGTATGCGGCGTTGAAGTTCCAATGGTAGATTCGAGATGGATTTTGAATCTTGATTCAGTAGAGTTGTATCCTGCAAGGTCCCCACTTGTGAAGGCTTACTCAGCCCTGAAACAACTTCAGACAGTTTACCAGGCTGGCCCCCTCCTCAGGAAAATTTTAGTGAATAGAAAAAGAAATAATAACAGACAAAACATAAACACTTTATATGTAGAAAATATAGAATGTAAAACACTTAAATATGAAATATTAATCCTACATTAAAGAAAATGAAAAATGAAAAATATAAATAACTGAATTCAACGCTAATTTAAAACTTGGGTGTCTGGTGTTGGTGACACTGTGTTGTTGAAATCTTAGCCGTTGCTGATGATGGGGGGGGGGGGGGCAGGTGTTGGTGACCACCACTGGCTAGTTCTTCACAGAGAATCGCCGTGATTATTATCCTGATGACAGGAAAGCAGGTTCTTTACCGCTGCAATGATGTAGGGTTACATCCTGCAATTTCATACGGGTGCACAGGTAGTTCAATACGAAAGGGGGAAAGTCTCTGGACGTTAGCCCTTCTCCTGTTCTTCTCGTTGATTGACAGGTGACCCTCACTGTCATCCAAGCTGAAAAGATAGACAGGTTACCCACTGCTTAAATAATCACTCTCCATGGCAGTGTACATTACTCAAAAGACGTGGGTGATTATTAAACGTCAACCTAAGCAAGACTGAAAGGACTAAGTTTAATATTGGTCAAAAGTGACGTTTTTAACCAATAAATCCACTAGAATAAAAGGCAGGCATGTATTACAGTAGTGTTGGGAGCTGTGAGTCGAGTGATTTAATGTTTGACCAGAGCCCCCACCACACCTTTCGAGGGGGGGGGAAGAGGGAGGGGAAGGGATAGCGGGAGCTAGACTGACCCTACGTTAACAAGCAGCCGGCAATCAAACTATCACTTTAGGGGTGGGGGAGAAAAGGCGGGAAAAACGGGAGCGTGACTTACCCTACCTTAACTAGTAGCCGGCAATGAAACTATCGTTACTATATCTCTACTCCTATCTATTGAACTTTTCCCTCACACTATTTACTTTTATATTATTTAAAAACCAATACAGTTTAACATCAAAATAAACATATGGATATCAATCAAATAACTGACAAACGGATTGCACCTATATGCTCGCAAGATATTGCTGCTAAATATACAACAAGAACTTACGGCTAGAACATAGCTAAAAAAAAAATACTGTCACAGGGTCATGAGTTGACATATATACACATTCATTGATGCAAAACCTTGCTTTTATATAAATTGTACATATAACATGACATCTGACAAAGGCTCAATACACTTGAACATAAAATATACAAAGAAGTTATATCAGTTAAATCCCCCTCCTTCGCATTAATCAAAAAACCAAAACCTAACATCATAATCTTACTAGAACATCTAAAAAACGCATCCCTAACATACAGTTTACATATACCAAATACGAATATACAGAAAAAATACAGCTTAGAACACAATAACTGAAGCGCATACTGTTACAATAAACCCATATACATAATCTCAGACACAAATGAACTACGTCACTAAACTGTCTAGATATGTCTGTATACCATACAGACTAAACTTAACATCAAGAACTTTGCATTGACACCAAACCGGTATCAGGGTAACACCATGATTATAAACTTTATATGTATGATTCGATTTTTTAAAGTATTACATAACGTCTGACCCATGACAAAGGCTCAATACATTAGAAAGGGATATATATATATACACACATACACACACACCACACACACACCACACACACACACACACACACACAAACACAACACACACACACACAAAACCCCGCGCGCGCGTACACACAAACAATTTCAAAAATCACATTAATCAAATGCACTGTTGCACAAAGCAAAACAGTATATAAGCATATCTCATCATGCAAAAACCCCCCCACCCACGTAACATAAATACAAACTAAAAACACACTTCATGTCGCAATAACTTATTACTCATGAATCGTGTCATGCAAGACTGATACACATCAAAATTATACATAAAAAAATCTACTATATTTACCTACATTCTGAAAAGTGTTTTATCTAACATAACGAGACCTTGAGCCCCACATCCACACTTGGCTGCCATAAAGTCTCAATGAAAACCAGGAAAACATTCCAAACCCACATTCACAACACTCAGGATCCCCCCCCCCAAAGGAGGGGACCCCGCTGTGACCCCCTGACTCCCTCCAAACCCTATGAAACCCCGTCACTCACTCTTTATCAATCACAGATTTACGAGAAATCCCAAACGTTAGCATTCTATACCCCTTGAGAAAAGCCTGATCCATCTTCCCCATACAAATCTCTGTTACGACACATCGACGATAGAACGTTTACCGCAAGAACCTTCCTTCTCTCCTCACTATCCCCTCTCCCCCTCATCACCCACGAACATATTATATATAATCTCCATGATATAATCTAATGCTCTTATGACACCCTCGTCTAACCCCCCCCATATCTAGACTTAAAGCACGCAAAACCAAACACCCCAGGGCCCCCCCACCCTCCGTACCAACCTACTTACCAGCACCTAACCTCCTCTAGCCTTCCAAAAAAGAAAAGCTACATGGAACGCTGTCCCCACCCCTCCACGATACCACCCCCCATCCTCTACAACATGTCTGTTTCGTAGTATCTCCCAGACGGAAGGATCCCATGCACAAAACGAAACAATTACCTCATGCGCCCGAGGGTTTAACTTCATTTTACTAAATCTAAACCAAATACTCTTCCACGCATACATGGGGAACAAACCCTCAACGGGGACAACGCACCTACCTGAAAGTAACCTCCCACAAAACCCTTATGCGAACCTTTCTCATTCCCTAACCAACTTTCACGGGACCTCAAAACGATTCGCATTCCTCACCTCCATTCCTCGATACCACATACCAGCCTGTCGTGTATCCTTCCCAACTGCCCCGCGTTCACACCTCACGCAACACTTCCCATTTAATAACAACATTTATCCCTCCGTCTCAAATCCAGCAACCCCAACCCACCCTGACTTTCAGGTAACATTACAACTTCCTCCGTAACCAATCACAACGTGAACCCCCCAAAAATTTGTACACCCGTCTTAGAATCCCCGCAATCGCTGTCACTGCAATTGGGAACACAGCTGCAAAAATGCCAAATCTTACTATACAATAAAATGTTCACGACTATCACTCGCTGTATCAGAGTTAGGTTTGCTGGGTCTCAGAACACTAGACGCCCACGATCCTTTCCAAATAACCTATCCGAGTTTTCCTCCAGCGCCGCAACCATGTCATCCTTTAAAATAATACAACAAATCTTTAAAGCCCACCGCCCATTCTTTAACAACATTACATCTCCCACCCCCCAAAACCCAACCCATGCACCTTGACTTCGCACTATATACCTGCATCTCGTGGCACTTCCAAAATAATTGCACAACCTCGTCCATCACTCCCATTGACACCCCTTCGCGAATGAGAACAGTGGTGTCGTTAAATACCCAATTAAACCCGGGCCTGGCCTGAGACAACACTGAAGTTGTATGAACATCAAAATGGTATGCAATACTGACGGGTTGGTAGGTAAGACACATAGGCAACAGTTAGGCAACTTTTTTCCGAAACGTTTCGCCTACACAGTAGCTTGATCTTCAGATAGTTCCTAACTATGGAACTGAACTTCTCCGGGCCGAGGGACTGACAACCTAAAATTTTACACTTCAAGGGTGAGGGAAACTGATACATCGTCTTCACATCTCAAATGCTCCTGCCTACTTTTCTGTATTCGACTGAAGAAGCCTACTGTGTAGGCAAACGTTCGGAATAAAGTTGCCAAACCCTGTTCCTATGTGTCTTCCCTACCAACTGAGTTTTTGATGAAATTACTGAATTACTCCACCGAATCACTGAGAACACTAGGTGATTCTCAAGTGGGAAACACAAGTTTTATTTCTGCTCATATGTTGCACACACACAAGGAAAAACACTAAGTACTTACTTCAAGTGTATAAAAAGACACACAACACAACAGACATAAGATAATGAACGAAAATTAACACTGAATTAAGGAATAAAAAGATTATTGCAATCAGTACATGATAAACACTGAGTCTGATCAAGAGTCATGAATGTCACTAAGAAAAATCATGGAAACACAAAAGAAATGTCTCAACACTCGCAATGTCTCTATGAAAAAAAAATATTAATTATCGCTGTAACGACTTGGTGTAGATGGTAGTGGAGAGTAGAGGGTTGTTTAGTCATCTTGCGCTGTCCTCTGCACCGTGATCGATGATGAACTCACACAGGAGGCCTTTTAACGGTGGCCGAAAACACACTCTAGCTCTTGACCCCCTATGTGGTCCTTAAAATATGGTGCTAAAAACCCTTTGTTGTGCGCCAAAAAAAACTGGTGGAGGTTGGGTGAGTAAAAACAACAGTGAGAGTGTTTTGGGGTTTGTGGGGAAACAGGGCTAAGACCGGCAATGGTGTGACACGCGTGGTCGTGGGTGGCTGGGCCAATGGGTTGAACGGCGTAAGCCTCACTGAGAACAGCCACACTGCTGCGAAGATATTCTAAGCTGGCTAGCTTAAAAAACACCCACGAAATACCACAACACCACAAGGATGAAAAAAGCACTCGGGGATGGCTTGGAGCTTGAATCAAAAGCGATGAAGACTACTCAGTGGCTTACTTGAGTATGCGGTAAGAAACCTGGGTTAGTTGCTAGCTGGCTTATTTTAAACCCTTTCACACAGAATAGCTTGAAAACTTCACACGATGAGCACAGCAGAGTGGAAGCTGGCTTGTCGGGCAAAGGAAATTGGATGAAAGTAGACTAGGTGGATGGGCTTCCTCACCACAGACTGGAAGCTGGCTTATTTTGCAAACTGGGGCAACCCCGGGAGTGATGCAAATAAGCAGATAAACACTAATACAAAGGACTGACCAGTGAATGGTGTAGAAGCTGGTAGGGTTTAAGAGTAGCTGACTTAGGTTCAGGTGGTAGGTCGGCTAGGGTGACACAAAATGGCCGTCTTGGGGGTCGAAAGAAATCCCTAATGGGCGAAATTTATAATTTTCGTCCTCACCGTTTTCCCCTTTATGTGGGGTTTTAAAATGGAGTTGGGGGTTTGAAGGTGACACATTTGGAAGGTAACATATTTGTCAAACTGAATGTGAGGGTGGAGCCCAGCCTCTCCCTTCTTAGCCTGGATGTCTACGCCGCTGAGACCGGGGAGATACGAAGTACACATGCGCCCCCCATGACATCACACAAAGTCACAGGCCAAAAAGGGATTCCTATCTAAAGACAGGGATGATTTTTATGCTTGCTATATAAAACGGAACAGCAACTAGCTGAAAAAAACATAGTCTAGACTTAGTGAATTTCGACGTTTTTATGGGTTGGTGTAATAGACACTCTGAGAAATTACCCCCTGAGCGTAGCTTCTGACCAATTTGTACTGGTATCTGGACGCCACGGGGATTTTCTGTTAAACTTAGATTCGAGTATAGGGTTTTGTGACTTTTTGCGGATCTGTAATGTCCCTACTTATGTCGTTATTTTATCCCCTTTTTCCCTGATTCTGTTTTCGCGTTGTTTGTTAAATTGCTGTTCGTTTATGTTTTTTATTGTTCAAGCAATGTTCTAGCAGGTTTCAAGTGTTTATGTGAGGATTTTTAGTCAGCATGGTTAAAGCCCCCGTAAAGTCTCGAGGGCCCTTGAACTATTTTGGGCACTTCACCAACCAAACTTACTTGTATTTTTGTATTTTGTTTTAAATGTTAACAATATCCGACGGTACTTAAAAGCCATAAAGAGAAATATGTGCTGTGCATGCAAAGAGTACAAACCCTTATTGGGCGCATGTAACCCCCCTCTTTTTAAAGGCTATCTCCCCAACCGGGAAACCCGGGTTTTCTAAGAGTTGTGATGGGGCCCCCCTTCGTTAAAGTGACCGGGGTTTAGCCAATAAAAAGATGGTTTTGGCTTGCAGAGTTTTGGGGTACCGCTCTCCTGTCTGCCTTGTCTTTCCCCTTTTCTAGAGCGGGTTAAAGCAGGGTTTTTTCTTGGGTTCTATTTCTGCCTTGCTTACCGGGATGCAAAACTTTCTCTGTACTAGTGAAAATTTTTGTGTTCTAAATTGGTGAAGGATAATAAAGTCAAAATTTTTTTCTATGAGTTTATTTGCTCCCATTACACCCGGGGGTAACAGGCCCTTTTTTGGATTCCGGGGTTGTAATTGTCGTTCGCCAATACTACTCTACACGAGAGAAGTATTTTTTGATTATATGATTAATTTTTTTTGTATATACGCCTAGAACTTGATTAAAAAACTTATTAAATTTTAATTTCTTTAGTTAGTAGCCCCACCATTGTAAACCGAAGCACTATTTAATCTTTCTAAAATTTTAATGGATAATTGGCCAGGATACGCTATTATTACAAAACCAAGTAAAAAGGCTGGTGCCATAGGGCAGTCCCTTTTGTATTCACTGGGGACTCTAGCTTATTTGAAATGCATTTTTTGTACATACTCCCCTTACCGCATCATCACTTCCTACCCCCTGCAGTACATACCCCACCAGCTCATCACTACCCCTCCACTCACAGTACTTTCACCAAACAAATTTCACTACCACAACCCTAAAAGTATTTCTATAACCAGCAGCGCAGCTCACTACGCCACCCCTGACACGTCATCTAAAACCATCACCCGAAATACTATATCACCAGCACATCACATACCCCTACCCCTGACAGTCTACTACCACCGCAGCATCTCGCTACCCACCCCCACGACAGTATACTCCACCACCAGCTCATCACCCACCCTATGACGTGTCATCTAAAACCCCTGCAGTACTCTACCCCCACCCCTGACACTATCCTCAACCACCCTGACAGATGCTATCACCGCGCTTTTCACTACCACCCCCACTGGGTACTAAACTACCCCCAAAACATCACCCCTACCCCACCCCCAGCACGCCCTACCACCCCACATACAACCACCAACACTGGCTAAAATACCACCCCCAGCTCATCACTACCATGCCCCTGGCAGTTACACCACCCCCACCTCAGTCCCTACCCCTAACATATTACTATAACCCGCAGCAGCAGCTTTACTACAACCCCCAATGAACTGTCATAAAAACCACACTGACGTACTACATCCAGCAGGTTTTCACTACCACTACCCGACGTACTACATCACCCGCAGCTCATCGCTACCACCAAATAAGTACAAACCACCACCCCATCATCACTACCCCCCATGACGTGTCACTACTAAAACCCCCACGACAGTACTACTCCCCCACCACCACTGCACTATCACTACTACCCTACCAGCATCACCACCCACAGGACACTACACTACCCCCCACCCCCATGCATACTAAATTCACCACAGGGTCATCACTATCACTACCCTGCAGACTACCCACCACCCCAGCATCTTACACTACCCCTGACGTAATATATCCCCGCAGCATTTTCCTACCCCACCACTGCAGTATCTACTACCACCAGCATCACCACTCCACCACCAGCTTTATCATTACCCCACCCTGGCTACTCTACCACCACCAGCATCATATACCCCCCACCCCTGACACCACATAAAATTCCCAACAATATAAACCTATAGAGAAATTAGAGACATTTTAAGAAATTATCAAGCAGAATGTCGAAGCATCTTAAAACGCGACAACCACCAGCAACTACAGCACCGATTAAGGCAAAAATTTAAATTTTAACAGATTAGTCAAATAAACGAGACATAGAAATTTCTAGTTTTTAAAGCTAATAAATAAAAAACGTGAACCAGCAAAATTTTGGAGAAAGATCCACAATTTTTAGGGGCAAAGGCAAGGCTCCTAACCCCTAGTTCATCCCTTCATGTGAGGAGTGATGTTAAATTAAACTTCATCCAAGGCCCAGGTTTAATTTGTGGGTGTGTAGGGGAGAAAATTTCCTCCCATAATAAGTGTAAATTTTAAATAATAATCTTATCATTTGAAAAGAATGGAGAGATGAGAATTTGGAGATCAAAACCACTCCCTTCCCATCGATACTTCAACTCTTGAAGATACCCACCCGCTTACGGGAAAACCTATTACATTACTAGGATAAGTCGGGTTATTGGGGAAAAAGAAAAAATAGAGCCCCGGGCCCCTCTGGAAAACAATAAAAAACAAATAAAGTACCTCCCTAGAAATTGCAAACAGTCCTTGGAAATATCTTTAATCCCATTTTGGCCTCAGGACTTTTCCCCGTTGTTTTTAAGACTGCTACATTTTTCCTTGCAAAGCCCAAAAAAGACTCCAAACCTGGGATATAGACCTATTCTTTACTTGAAGTCACGGAAAAGTTCTTGAGAAAGTCATTTCCAAAACAGATTAAATTCTTATGGAGTTTAATCACTTGTTTACTGAAAAAAATTTGGCTTTAAAACACATAGGGGTACCAATCATGCAATAAATTTATTTTTGACAGTGAAGTCTAAAAACATCGGGGGGAATCTTGCCTTAATTCCACCAGAGATGTTCATAAAGCTTTTGATACTTTGGCATGAGGGCTTTATACAAACTCATTGACCTCCCACACCAAACCGGTTTTTTCTCAGAGTAATTTAAATTTTTTAACTCAAAAAAAAATCATTCCCACCTTTCAGGCGGGTCAACAGAGCCTTTTATCCCGACAGCTGGTGTCCCCAAAAGGTTTGGCTCAGTCACTTCTGTTTAACTTTTATTGAATGCCTTTCCCTAACCAAGTTTAATGCACAATTGTGACACAGTTTGCGATGATGTTATTATGGTTATAAATCCAGTAACAGGAAATAAAGTATGGAGAGTCATAGAAAAATGAATATTAACTTCGTCGAACATCAAATTTGGGGAAAAAAATGGGAATTACGACTAATACTGACAAGGCCCTTGTTAGCATATAGGTTTTTTGCATAACCATCGAAGATAAAGGGGGTATCTCCATCAGAGGTACACCTTACCCTTTAGAAACCCTAACAGACGGGGATATGAATAGACAGTGCTCCACTCAACATCTCATGTAACAAAAAAGACAACACAGCCAAAGCCGTGGGCAGCCCTTTTTTCGATTCAATAAACCCCTTCAACATGTCAAAAAAAAATCTGAAAAAATTGATAAAAGCCTAACTCGAATCCTTGTGCCCCAAATGTCATTAAACAAAAAGACCAACAGCAGGGTTAAAAAGGGTCCAGAATGAGCCTTCGCTTTATTACCGAACCAGGAGGGAGACAGAGTTAAAATGGCAGATTTACATAACAACAAGATATTTGCTATAAATGTACCCTTGACACCCTAAAAAAAAAAACAACTTTTTACAATGCAAGAACTAAATCCCAGAAGAGAACATCCTATACAAGTGATAAATACACCGATTACACCATCAATACCCCCCCTCACGGGACCAAAGAATGATCTCCCAAAGGGTTGTCGTTTTATTTTTTAAAGATGATTACCCTGACCCATGATTTTGAGCAAACTTACCTGAGAAGAAAATTGGATACCCCCAGAACCCTTCAGAACTGAGAAAATCTCGCCCCCCTTAGGGGGACATCTTAAATAATTTCTATGTAAAATTATGCTTTGACATGGTTGGACAACACCCTTAAGAAACTTTTCACGAAATTATAAACGGCCAGAAAATTATTCCTTTCTTTCGTATAAATATCCGTTGTGCAATCGCGGAAAAAAAAAAAAAAAAAAAAAAAAAAAAAAAAAAAAAAAAACAAATTTAACTTGTATATTACTACCAATTCAGAGTTTATTATATACCCATTAGATCTATGTGACTCTGATGGGGTTTATTATACCCCCTTTAAAAAATATCTTTCAATCCACTTACCTTTTTAAAAATTCACCAAAATTTGGGTTGGGCCCCTTACCTTTTATATCCCACCTCTCCCCCCCCCCTCCCACCTTTTTCCAAAATTTTCCCTCCCTTTCCATCCCCTTCCCTTCCCATCTTACCAAAGCCCGGGCATTAGACGAAAGACGAACGAACCACGACCTTCCACTACCACCACCGCATCATCATACCACGACCACTGACGCTACCACTTCCACCCCCCAGATTCACTTTACACCCCTACTACCCCACCACTACTACCGCCAGCGCTCATTACTAAACCCCCAAACCCTTTAAAAAATCTGCAACATTAAAAAACATTCCTCAGGGCTCCACCTTGCAAGCCATACATAAAAATTTAAACATTTTAACCCCTTCCCCTTTATTTGTTTTTTTGATACCAAACATTACCCCGCATCCTGCGAGTTAATTTAAGTATAGATATTAAATGAAAAAACAATGGTGTAAAAAAAATTTTTTAGAGTTAAAGTTGGCTGAACTGCGACTAACAGTTTTCCCAAAGGGAAAGGAAGTTACCCAATAGAAAAAAGTATTGGTTAGAAACTGGTGGTCTCGTCCCTTTTATGCAAAGGGCCGATTTTTAACCCTTCCCCTCCCCGGACCTTTGTTGGGGGGCTTCCGGTGTAGTAAACTTCCTCTCGACACCCGAAGGGGGGTTATTTACCCTTTAAGGGAATGCCCAAAATTGTAGAAATGAAAATTTTAAAGGGGCTCGACATGTATGAGTAAAGTTAGTATTTTCCCCTCGGGCAGCGGAAAAGGTTTTTTTGAAGGGAAAATCTTAAAACATTCCCTGTTGGGTTAGACCTTTTGCGCACAATTGTCTTGGTCTCCCTTAATACCAAACGAAAAAACCATTTTGGCCCCCGTCAATGAAGCGAAAATGGTAAACATCATCCCAAAACTAATAATTCAGTACTGACTTAGGCCCCCATGGACGATTGTTGGGTCGGACAAAAATGCCGAATGGACCGTCATCCGGACTGAGGGTTTAGTCCGGTCAGCGACTATAACTGGGGTTTTAAAACTTTTTGGGTTAAACCCTGATTACGAAAACTTCCCACTGCACTCTTGTAGTAAAAAGAGGTTTGGGCCGACCCTTCTTTCGTTAACTTGGGTCTCAAGCTGCCCTTTCGAGTAGATCCAAATTTAAGGGGTTTATACCAGTATTCAAGAAAACGATAAAAAAAAAATGAAAAAAACCTTAAGGCAAAAAATCAAGAAGAAAAAAAAACGAAAACAGCAAGGGGCGAGAAAAAAGGAGGCAAAAGATTTTTTCAATTGGCTCTCTGTGCGGAGACTGGTCAGGGAGAGACGTCCTAGTTTACATTTCCAAGGAGACGGGTTAATGCCCCTTTCAGTTTGTGTACCCCCACCCATTCCCCGCCCATAAAGGACTATTTCCATGAAGACCCCGAGGGGTCTGGTCCTGTCGAACTAGGGTTTCCCGTTAAGATTTATGATGCTTCATAATTAAGGGGGTCCAGTTAGGTTGATGATGCTTTATAATTAACTGAGGGTCCAGTTAGGATTGATGATGCTTCATAATTAACTGAGGGTCCAGTTAGGATTGATGATGCTTCATAATTAACTGAGGGTCCAGTTAACATTGATGTGGGTCACATTAGTTTCAGGGCCCGGGTTTTTGGATATGATGACAGTCCAAAATGGATGTGGGTGCAGGCCAGTCTCACGGTCTAAAATATACTAACAACTCTTAAAACAGGTTTGATAAGGCACATTCCAGACTATTGTCCCCAAAAACCAAAATCCAGTATGGTTGATAATCAATTAGTTATAATGGTACCAATACCGAAAATTTTTTATTTTTTCGTTATTCTGATACCATCCTGTACGAGAAAATTCCCAGCTATGTTGGGAAGTTACTCTTTCCCTTTCCAGCTGATAATGTTTTATTTATAGTCTGTGACCATGGGCTATGCATATATAACAATGTTTACGAACCGGGAAAAGTGGTTAGACGACATCAGACAAATAATTCTTTAAAACTGGAGGAATTGTGAAAAATTTTAAATTAAAATTCCCCAAATTGCAAAACACTGCTCTATCTGTTAGGCGTGTGTATGGTACCGCCTCCACCACTGTCCAGTTATGGCCAATTGCATCGGTCGTGATAACTGCGAGAAACTACATAGTTTTTCTACTCACGGTATTTCATGGCAGTCGCTACTCACTTTTATACGGGGCCATAATGTTCGTTTCGGGGGTTTATGATGTAGCGACTATAATGTTTACAGTGGTGTGTGCAAGTGTCCGCGGTTTTAACTAACCCTCCTATTGTACTCTATCATCAAACTAACTGAGGTACCTTGAGAGTAAGTACCCAAAATAATTTCCAAAGGAAACGTATAGGCCTACGTAGGGCAATAAAAAAAGAGGTCAACTAGAAACTACAGAAAAGAAACACTGGGTTAAAAAGGCTACACAATTATGATTAGACAGTGACAAGTTACACGGAAGAAAATAGTCCCTGGGAAAATATTCAAAACAATGTTCACTGTCTCTTGATAATATTGATCAGTTAGAGGCTACGATTAAACGATGAACTGAACCCTGGATGACTACTGAGATATTAGATAATATGAAACTCAGACCAGTTACTAAAAAGAATTAAGGCAAACAGAGAAAATATTTCAGAGCTTTAAATTAATTCCAAAGGTGAAAACCAGAGTGCAGAAGTTATAAAAGGAGCAAAGGCAAGTGCAAATATGGTATTGGCACTTTGTATTGGACTGATGAAGCCACACGTGGCTTCATCAGTCCAATACAAAGTAGGAAGGTGTAAGGAGGTGAGGAGTTTGAGGTAATCAGTCCCTCATTTTGGAATCGATGGTTTCAGACCATCATTCTTGTTGAAAGTACGCATAGGGCCAGAGAAGTTTTTCAGCCCGGTTTGGTTAGCAGCCCCGGAAATAATGGTATGAAATACCGACACACGGAAAAATAAACACATAAGCATAAAAATGTATCCTTTTTGACAACATTCGCCACACAAGGGGTTTATCAAGTCACAAACAAACTACCTGGAGAAAGGGTACGGATTTTTTTAATGGAGTGGGTGGAAAATGCGGGGGGGGTTGGATCTGATGGGACCTGCAGGGGAAAGGCGGGTGTGAAAATTTTTTAGGGATGTATGGGATGTGAAAATTTGATATCGGGGATGGGATGTGTTTGGGAGCTAATCTTTTGCGGTGCGAAATGCTAAGAAATAAATAAGGGGCCCTATTTAATTATGCTGCTCGTTTTGCCCCCTTACTACGGGAGGATATAGACTCATTAAGAACATAAGAGAAAATGACTAAAATGATTTATGTGTAAGGAACCCCCCGTATGAAGATAGACTTAAACCTTTAAAATCCCCCACTCTCGGGAGAGGCTAAATGAGGGGAATACCCTGAAGTGTTAAAAGGGGATGCGGGATAAAAAAGGGGAGATTTAAAAAGTAGAGGGTGTGAACCAGGTAAGACCAGAAAAAATGGATTTAATTTGGATAATTTAGATTTAAAAAGGGACATGGGAAAGTACGGTTTTTTAAAGAGTTGTGATGCGGGAACAGTCTTCCCCAGTGGGGTATGAGGCTGGGACCTTGGGTATTTTTAAAGAAGAGAGGGCAAATATATGAGGGGAAGGGGCTGGGTTTAAATGGTGTCATTGGGAAAGGGGTTATTTCTTGAAGTGGGAAAGACACTAGGCAACAGTTAAGCAATTTATCGAAACGTTTTGTAACAGTAGGCTTCTTCAGTCGAATACAGAAGGGCAGGAAAGTAGAGATGTGAAGACGATTTTAACGTCCTCCCCTTGAAGTCGTAGAATTTTGAGGTTGTCAGTCCTCAGCCTGGAGAAGTTAGTTTTCCCTAGTCAGGAACTATCGAAGGGAAATTTTAAAAAAAAAACGACAGTGCGGAGACTTAAATACTGTCGGAAGGGAGGTGCAGAGTTGTAGTATAGTGAGAATGTAGCCATGAGAGGGCGATCCCTTAGTCGAAATGGAAGAAAGGGGGGATGGGTTGGGTTTGGGAAAATTTTGGTATGGGGTTATCAGGTTTTTGGGGGAGGGGGGTAGGGACGTGTTGGAGGGAGGGTTAAGGAGGCAAGGGGGGGGGGTGGGAAAGGGTTGAGTTAGGGAAGGCCCGGGAATTTGTGGGTTTTCTAATGATTTTTTGGGGGAATTGGGGGGGATCTGAGGGGGTGCCGTGGGGGTTCGAATTAATGTTGAAACGTGGTAGGATGGCGCAAACGCAGAAAAAAAGGGGTATTGTTTTGGTGAAAAAGGGGGGGAAAAAGGGGTTGGGAGATTACTGTTGTTAAGTTACAAATTTTTTGGAAGGATTGGGAACAGGAAAGAGAAGGGAATAGCCATAAGGAGTTGGATCCCCGGGGGGACTTGAAAAATGGACATTTGGGTAAATTTTTGGAACTGCCCCGGGAGGGGGGACTTCTTATTGGGCAGGCCCATCTCGTCTTTTTGTCTCTTTGGGAAATTTTTTGAGGGGGGGGATGATGGGTGCGAACTTTATAGGGGGGCTGTCATAGGGTATTAATGGGAAAGGGGGGGGGGGAGATGGGGTTGGGGGTTGCCGTGTCGAAGTTTTTCCTTTTTAAAAATTTTTTCACTTTTTATAGGTTGGAGGAGGGGAAAGCGGGGGGAGGGGGGGAAGATGGGGGGTGTAGGGGTTTTTATAAAACTGTGGTTGGGGGGGGCTGGTTGCCCAAGGAGGTGGTCAGGGACGGGGGTTTGAAACGGGGGGGGACTGGTTTTTTTTGGCCTTAGGGCTAGGTAATGGTTTATATATTAAGCGAGGTATCTAAGGGGGGGGGGGCGGGGGGTTGGGGGGATAGGTATGAGGGATGCTAGAAAACGGTGGTGTGGCGGGGATTTTGGAAAGTGTAAGATGTAATAAATTTTGTTGACGTGAGGCAGGCCTAAAAGTTTGAAGGTAAAACAGTGGTGGGTTGGTGTGGGGAAGGGGGGATTGCAGGGGGGTCCAGTATCCCCCATGTAAAATGGAGGGTCATATGGGGGGGTCAGGAAGTTGGATCCAGCAAGAGTGGGAGTGGTATACCGTTTTCTAGGGGTGTGGTTGATCTAAGAAAGTGTTGCATAAAAGGGGGGTTGGTGGGGGCAAAACAGTTTATCGGGGGGGAGGAAATCCCTAAATGGATATTTTTTTTTCCCTTTGGGCGTTGGAGAGTCGGATGGCGGGGGTTATTAGGGTTGGGGGGGGGGGAGGAGTTGGTTTTTTTTAATCTTGTCGATGGATGTTAGTGGGGTAGCAAGTGAAGTGGGGGGGGTTTTGAGATGTTATGGCAGTTTATTGCATGTTTCTTGGGGGAATGAGCAGTTAAAGGGCAGTTGAGGAAAAAAGCTTTTGCACAAGGTTTTAGGACAAGGTGGGGAAATAGATTAATTTTGGGGGGAGTGGGAATCAATTTTTTCGGTAGGTTTCGAATCTCCTGTAGCAAACTTCTCAGGGAACAGGGGGGGGGCAAGGGAGGGGGTCTCCTTTAATGTGAGGGGGGGGGGGGGGGTTTGGTTGTGTAGTTGTTTTGAAAGGGGAGAGAAGTGACTAGTGGAGCGGGGGGTTTTTTTATTTGCGTTCAGTACCGGGTCTCATTCAGTAAAACCTAGAACGAAATAATTACATTTTTGGTTTGGGTATTTTTTATTACACTCACTGTCAAGGTAGGTGGGTTACGCAGCGTTATGGTGTTTTATGTCATGCAGATTGAACATGTACAAAAATGTACCCAGTGTTATTTAATCCTTTTTTTTAATTGGAGTTTTAAAAATTAAAAAAAAACGGGGAAAAACTGGGTCAGGAGCACTTTTAGTATGGTGATGTTTGTTTTTTGTATTTTTTAAAATGCAGCTGCAAGTACTTTCCTTTAAAACCTGTACTCCTATATAGAAGAGGATTTACTATTTTACACACATTAATTTGTTGTAAAAATTTACTATCCCCGGTTTTGTATACTTTGTGTTTCGACGGGGGAGATTAAAAGGATTTTTTTGGAAATTTATTAACAAGTTAGCTTAAGGTAATTTAGTTATTTGTAGGGGTTGCCGTATATTTAAATTTTAGGGGTTTTCTTTGCCCCGTTTCTAGGGGGGGGAACCAAGTTCTTTTAAGGAAATTTCTATTTGGGGAATTTATAAAAGTACTTTTTTGGAGGTGCTTTAATGGGATTTTTCTTATATTTAGTGTAAACTCCATGTTATGTAATGTTTGTCATAAATTTGGGAAAATTTCAGGGTTTGGGTGCATTATTTTTGATATTACTATTGTGTGGAATATTTTTCCCGCTGATTAGTGTGGTTTTATGGGAAGGGTAATGTTAATCTGTTTTGTATGTATTTTTTTAAGTTTTGGTTTGTTTTTTTCTTGCAACCAACTTTGGTAAATTCCCATAACGGTTTAATGAGGTAAGGGTATTTTAAACCCCAATTGTTAGGTTTCTTGGTTTACTTTTGAAGGTGATGAAAAAATTTCATGGGAAAAGTAAATCCCCGGGTTTCCCCCCTTTTCATTTTAAAGTTTTCTATTTTGGGAAAAAATATTCCCCTAAAGTTTTTATAAATATTTCAAAATTTTCCGTAAAACGTTTTGTGAGTCCCCCCCCCCCCCCCGTTCCATACTTTAAAGGGTGTAAAAACCCCCCCCTTTTCGGGTTCGTTTTCCCTGATGCTTAAATTTCCAACCATTTTATTAAATGGAAGGGGTGTAGGCCCCCCTTTTGTTTTGATGTAAAAACCCGTAGGTTTCCCCCCAAACATTTTTTTACCCCGTGCCCCTAAGCTTGAAACCTTTCTTTTTAACACCCTACCCCCCCCTTTTTTTTTAGAAATTATAAAAAATTATCCCCCCAGTTAGCAATTTACCCAAAGTTAAACTTTTTAGTTGTTAAATTTAAAATGACTAAGTTTACCCCTTTAAAAAATTTTTTTTGTTTAAGGTAACTTTTGAAGTTAATGATATTCTAATTAGAAAACCCATTAGAAAATAGAACCCCATACTTTTTAAAATTAATAATGTCAAATTTTAACGTAAAGGGGGTAAATTTAATATATATGACGGGAAAAAAAATAAAACTTATTCTCCCCCTAGTAAATAACTACTTAAAAAAAGCAGTTGGAAAATATACCTACTGGAAGGTCATGGGCTTTCTTTTTCCCCCTAAGCATACTTTTCTTTGGGGGGCCACAACTTCTATATATTTTTTCTTTTTAATACTGTTATATTTTTTGATGGGGTTTTTTTGGGGTTTTTAAAATTTTTACTTTTAAATGGTTTACTTTACCTTTTTTTAAAAAAAAAGTTCAAAACCCACCCGGGTCCGCATTTTTTCTTGATTTAGTTAAACCTTTTTTTTGCACCCCCCAACCCCCCTTTTTAAAATTACCCCCAAGGGGGAAATTTCCCCCAGTTTAAAACCACGAAACCCTATATCTAAATGTTTACCGTCCATATTTTAAATTATTAATACGTTTTCCCTTCTCCTAAAACTTTCAAACCCTTTTCCCTTTTTGAAAACACTATCCCCCCATGTCACATGTACCCACTCCTGTTTTCCCCTAAGCTCCCTCCATAGGACTAAAAAAACCCCTCCAACCCCCCCCTCATCACCAACAACTTATATTTTTTTTCCCAAAAAACTTTATTTTTCCCCGCGAGCGCCCCACCCAACCTCCCCCACCATCCCCATGATTGACATTGTAGCCCCCACAGTACTAAAAAGTTTTCCCTCCACTCCCTGAATGGTCACTCTATTAGTCTCGCAGCAAAACCCACTCCTAACAAACGTTATTCAGTCTCCACACCGCCCCCCAAGGCTCAGAACCTAACATCCCTTAATAACCCAAAGCCCGACATATACCACCCCCTTTTGGGCCCCACTCAGCCCCCCTGATTAACTTTCCAGTCCCCACCAATTTTTGCCACCTCTGGCAGTGCACTTAAGAAAAACACAAGTCCTCACACACAAAATCATTTTTTTTACCTTTTATGTTTTTTTCTGGGGGGCCAACACACTCACAAAAGCAACGTTACATCCACCACCCATCCACACGCAACCCCTCCCCCCCCCTCCCCCCTCGCTTCTCTGCAAAACAAACTGGCTCGTCTCCCTTAAAAAAAATTCCCCACACCACCTTTTAGGGGGAGGGCAGGGTTTACTACTCGAATCCTCCACTCCAACACCCTACCCTTTTTAAAATTTGTGCTCCGCAGGAAACAAAACCCACTTAATTTTTTCAGGGAAATTACAAACCAATCTTTTTCATACCGCACAAAAACCCCATTCATTTACAGACAACTAAGGCCTTTAAGTTTCCACCCCGCTTCCCCATCACTCTTTAAAAACTCCAAGTTTAAATTTAAAGTTTGAACCTCAGAGGCCTTCCTCCCTCTTTTTCCCGGTGCCCTATCATGGCTACCACCACCTACCCACTCCCTTCACATTTCCCCTCAGTCTGTTTCCGGCCCTTTGTGCAGGGTAAGGACGTATCAGAATCTGACGTAGCGCCCTCTTTTCGTGACCGTAGTTCACATGTCTTGGTCAATTTTCCCTCTCGATGAAACCCCCACTCTCCCTGAGAATGGTTTAAATTAACGGACGACTCCAAACCCCATTACTCCCAAATTATATGTCTCCGACTTTCGGGAAGCGAGGCTCCCCCGATGACACCCGCCAGATGAAACGCCCCTTGCGGTGACAAAGTCTTAACCCCCACCAATTCCCCTCAATCTCAAGACCTTCTCCTTAATTTGTGCCCTCCTTATCCACAGGAACGATCCCTGATCGGGCACGGGGGAGGGACTCAAAGCCTTTCCCTGTGTGCCCACCACTATCTCGCTCCACAAAAAAAAAAAAGCCCTCCACCGATTTTTTTCCCACCTCCCATTTTGAAGAGGGGCTGCGACGTCCCCCACAGGTCCAGGCACAGTCTTCGTTGTCACGGGTCGCCCTATGTGATCTATCCCCACATAGGCGGCCGACCGTTGTCCTGGGGAATTACCTTCCCCGCGTCCTGAAAACTTTTTGATACACACAGGGCGGTATTGGGTTTTCCCCAAAATCATTTTGAGGTTGAAAGAACCCCCTGGAAAACCCCAAGGACCTGCCGCCCCCGTACCTGTTGAGATAATGCACCGTTTCCTACTCTCAAAACTTTCCTTTTACCGCCTCTCCCCCTCAAAGGGAACGTTTTGCGTAAAATTACCAGCGGGGGTGCCCCTAAGCTTCTCCTGAAACCCCGGTGACTAACGATTCATAACCGTAGCTGATCAGTTTGCGAATATTTTTTGGCCCCCGTTTAATTACACATCAAGTCATATCTTTTATCCATTGTCTCCCGGATGATCTTTGGCAATAAGACTTTGGGAGAACTAGGCGTTGTTCCTTTAAATACTCAAACTACAGTATTTATCCCGGGTCTCAGACTAACCCCCATCTTGCAAGCACAGTGCAATAGTTTTTAACAGAGGCCGTGACAGCCCACTTCACACGTGCAGCAGGTAATGGGCAAGGGGCTCGCTCAACAGCGAGGGGTGCAGAGCACAACCCCACCCCTCCGTGGTAGGCCGAATGACTATCACTTTACTACTACTACACTTATACTAACCACTATTACTATCTTTTTTTTAAATACTATTAATTTTTAAAAATTTTTTTAAATAGAAATTTGGAGGGAAAATTTTAACAATAGGATCGGCGTTTTAGGTAAGAAGTTGATTCCCCGGGGGGATTCCCCTTCCCCCCCCCCCCCACCCCAAAGGGACGTGTGGGGCTGACAAAGGTAATCACAGACACAGTCCAGCACAACTGTAAGTACAAGCCCCCTGCTCCCATTTGTGGGTAAGGTTGAAAGCTTCACTTTTTTTACCAAAAATGAACTTAGTCCTTTCAGCCATGATCTCTGGTTAAAAGTTTTTTAAAAAACCCCCTCTTTTAGATATTTACTTATTTGGAGGGTTTTTGGGGAACCCGTCTCTCTTTCACTTGAATGAAGTTGGGTCACCCGCCAAAAAAGAGAAATTTGAAGGAGACGGCTGAACAGCCCCAAAAGACTCACTCTTTTCCTACCCGAGTATTGTAAAGGACATTCCTTACTTCGCGTGGTTTAAAAACCTGCGTTCGGTTCTGGCTGACTATTTAAGGTAAGATTGTAAGAACAGCCATGGGTTTTTACCAACACCTGTGACCCCCCCCCCCCCACCATCATCTCAACGGCTACATTTTTTAAAAATTTCAAAACCCCAGTTTACTTGTACATTTGCGTTTAATTTACTCTCTTTTTTTTTTTTCATTTTTTATTTTTTTTCAAATAGGATACCCTTCTGTTTACTGTTTTATTGCATTAATAATAAAAGTGTTTTTCTTTTTGAATTATTATTTCTTTTTCTATTATTAATTTCCTGAGGAGGAGCCAGCCTTGGTAATATTACTAAGTTGTTAAGGGGGGGTGAGTAAGCCTTTACAAGTTTTTTTTTTCATGACACTAAACTGGTAATCCCGTGGACAACACATTAAGGAGTCACACGTTCAAAATTTGGGGCCCCGGGCCTGGACCCATTGTGTACCTTGTAATTTAAAAAACCGAATTGTATTTGGACTAATACCTAGTTCATTTCCCTTTGTAAATTGGGGGAGTTCATTCCTTTTAAATTTGAAATTATTACCCGAATTTTCCCGTTCAAAACTTTACCCCCTTAAATTTTACCTTTTTTTTTCCCGCCCACAATTTGGGTGAAAAAAAAAAAAATAAAAAAAAAAAAAACTTTAAAAAAAAAAACAAAAAAAAAAAAAAAAAAATTAACCCAAATAAAAAAAAACCATAAAAAAAAAAAAAAAAAACATTTTTTTTGGTCGGCATTAAATTTCACGCTAGGCGTTGAAAAAAAAATAAGAGGGAATTTAACTAAAATCAAACCAAAAAATTCATTACACAGATAGATAACCCTTAATTATTATTTTTTAATCAAGGGGGAAAGGGTAACCCCTAGGATTTTTTCACGCCTTTGGGGGGGGGGGGATGGAAGGTTTTCGGGGGAGTTCAGGGAATTGGGACAAATCCATTTCCCCAGATCCAGACCCCCACCCGCATCGGAAACCCTTTCCCTTTAGGGGGAACCTTAACAAGATTGTTGAAGACAGACGTTCACACCCACATCAGTGCTCAAAACAATTCCCCCTCATTAGGATTAACCCTACAAAAGAAGACCTCCGGGGATTATTTAAAGTCTAGAAAAATTTAGTATCAGGGTTTACAAAAAACCCAAAAGAGTTTTTCAATTAAGTTTCCCCTTTAAAAACTGAATGGAAAAAGTGAAGGAAAAATACACAAACGTTTTCAAAATACTCGTCAGTGGGGGTCTAGCGCCCGTAAAACCCATACTGTCGACCCCTCAAACTCTATTTTTAATAATTTTTATTAGTTTCTACAAAAAAAAAAATAATTCGCTTTTTAAAAACCTGAAAACAACTACAACAGGTTTTCCCTTTTAAAATATTGTCATCGCAAATTGTTTTGCATAAAATTGATGTCTACGCTAGCAGGAGAATTGGGGGGACTGCAGCTCTGCAGTCCTATGACGAGCTGCCCCTGTAGTAATGAATTAATAAATTACACAGTCACAAAAAATTGAAGGTTCCGGATTCTATTCCAACAATTGAAGCAATTTTACAAAAATTTTATTGCTGGAACAGCAGCTACTTAATGACTGACTAGTGATGAGTTCTGCTTTACCCAGGAAGCACCATGTGAACATTGTGTTACTATAGTACTTGATGCTTTTAAAAATAAACTTGAATATAACATGGACCCCTACCACATCAAGAAATATACAGGACAGTCAAACAAGTGGCTGATGCCTCGTGGCACAAAGAGACAAAATTCTCAAACACCTATACAAAAATTGACATACCAAGAACTGCCACAGCTTCTGTTGTGTTCAGGATGACAAAATGTGACATGTATTATCATAGAACGCTAGAATACTAGCATCTAGCATGTTTCTGGCTTTGTAACAGTTCATAATTGAGAATTCCAGACCAAATATTCCGTGCCATTTTAGACTTCTCATAGTGCTTTCGGCTCAGGTAAACTAGATTACAAATGGCATGAATAAATACTAACAAATTAAAGTGTGAGAACCTTAATATAACAAAAACAGTGTCTAAGGTCATTAATATAAACTTAGCATTAAGGAAGCAAACTCCATCACAAGTGCATAGCTTTGTGACTTCATTTTAGGTCGTGTTAAGTGTTTAACCAGCTTACCAGGTGTTTAACCAGCTTACCAAGTGTTTAACCAGCTTACCAGGTGTTTAACCAGCTTACCAGGTGTTTAACCAGCTTACCAAGTGTTTAACCAGCTTACCAGGTGTTTAACCACACAGTTTTAACCAGCTTACCAGTGTTTAACCAGCTTACCAGGTGTTTATAACCAGCTTACCAAGTGTTTTCTAACATCCCAATATCCTCCAAAAAACTGTTATGAGAAAAATAAATTGCTTGTTCATTAGAGTAATAGGAGCTGATAATAGAATTAAGAAATGTAGTTTAAGGCTTCAATATAGGTTACACACAAGAGGAAACTGGACAAGAAATCTTCGCCAGGTGCCAGATCAACCAGGCTGTGATGGATATGTGGGGCAGCGAGCCTCCAGCAGCAGCAGCCTGGTTGACCAGCAAGCACCAAACGATCCTGGCCCAGGGCCCGGGGCTCAGAGATAGAGAAACTCTCGAAACTCTTCAAAGGTATATCAAAGGTATATACACTAGGTAGAAGTGAGTAGGGATATTAGAGAAGTAGTGACAGAGAAGGACATTGGTAGCCATCTTGTACAAAGACTTGTGTAATCTGAACCTTCCTTGGAGTTTCTATCTCTGAAATCCCCAGTTTCCCAACGTTACCTGGTAGTCAACAATGTACATACTTCAGAGGCCTTCTAAAGAATCTTGGATAAGAATCTCTGCACCGGAACTGTATATGACGCTTATTACTGTATTTTGTCCTAGTCACATGGCCACTAATACTGGGTTGGAAATCAGGGATAGTTAACTTATGACTGAAGAAGTGGGTCCACATCCAACTATCAGTAATTTGTGAATGACATTTACTACAGGGTTTAAAGTTGTAATCATGAAAATGTTGTTAAAACCACTTGTGATACTGAGACGATTAGTCTCGGAGTGGTCTGTGTCAACAGTACTTGCCAGGAAGTGCTTTTCACACGGAGACAGACACTACACATTTTCACATGGTCCTTCGAACGGATTGTGAAATAGCTTGATTAGTTAGTCAGATTTAATTTTAACTTATCTGGAGTTTATCTGGAGGGGAGTTCCGGGGGTCAACGCCCCCGCGGCCCGGTCTGTGACCAGGCCTCCTTAGGTCAGTGTCCCAGGATGCGACCCACACCAGTCGACTAACACCCAGGGACCCATTTTACTGATGGGGAACATAGACAACAGGTGGAAAGAACACGTCCAATGTTTCTACTCTGGCTGGGAATCGAACCCAGGCCTCACCGTGTGAAGCGAGAGCGTTAACCACCAGGCCACCAGAAGCCACCACTTAGGCCACAGTTACTTACCGGTGATTTACAAAGTTAGGTTAAGTTAGCTCACAGCTTGCCAATTGACTAGGATAGGCTAGGCTAAGTGCACACAAAGTTAATTATTTAGTGATTTATATACAAGGCGGAAGTAGGCAAATATAAGCTTGCAAATTTGATTATTTACAGAGAATTTGTAAAGTATCCAAAGTTAGGTCAGACATTTGCAATATTTGCAACAATTATAACGCTAGGCCGGGATTTTAGCCTATTACTTTTACAGTGATTTGCAAGGCCAAAGTTAGTCTACAAACAACTGCACACTAACTCCATTATAAAGGGAAAGGGGCTATTAATCATAACTTTTAGGTATTTGCTGTTTTGTAAGTGAATTGCTAAATTTATTTTGTTGACCAAATAAAATTTAATCTTGCAAAGACTGAATTTTTGTACGGGGGTTAAACTGCATTCTTATAGTAATGCAGGATTCTGATTTGCTTTTGGGTTGACTTTCTTAGCAAGATGAATGCTTTACTATCACGATTGTAGGGCAGAGTCAGCTCCTGAAAAGTTTCCTAGATATCCAGGAGTTAAAGTACGAATTTTAACGAAGACTGGTAATTGAAGGATGCCCAAATCATCCACACCACTCCACAGTTTTGTTTTTTAGCTGTTTTACCCCTTAACATTGTATAAAGTATTTTACAAGTGGCAAATTCCTTTTTATAAAACATTGAGGTTTTAAAATAGCAATCATCCTAGTAGAAAAATAGGTTCCTGTGACCAGGAAGCTAGTGCAAAATCACGGCCACCGAGTTCAAAAAAAATTGCTAAAAAGTATGTATTGTAGGCTATTGAAAAAAAGCCAAATATATGACAATTGAGTTTGTAATTCGCGGCCAAACTGCTGCTTTAGTGATAAATGGTTAAAAAAAACCGACAAGATGTATCAAAAAAGGACACAGCAACAGGGGTCACATTTGGGAAAGTTGAAGACTTAGTGGTCACAGAGATATTAGGAATATTTCTTCAGTAGTAAAGTTATCAGAAAAACAATCGGAGAGTGGTGTTTGGGAGGCACACCATACTTATCATTAAGAAGAAAAAAGATAAAGCCTGGAGCAAAAAAGAGAGCGACCTAGTAGCGACCGGGAAAAAGGGGCAGGGCTGGGAGCTATAAATCGCCCCCCTGAACCACAAAAGGAAGAAATTTAGTGAGTACACTCACACACAAAAAACCCCGTTGACAGGTCACCATAAATATATTTACACAGTGACTGCACAAACCTTTCACACACACATCACACACTCTCACCCACCCTTACAAAAGATGCCCCAAAAAAAAAGGGGAGGGGTACATAGGCTGCACGCCGCACGCACCACAAAAACACACCCCAAAATTGATGGATGTGGTACTGAAAAACCTCATGCATCAAATGTCAGGGACACAACCAAGAGGAGGGGGGGATGACCCAGCAAGAGGGATTTTTTCACCCTGAGTTCAACTCGAGGCATCACTTCGAGGGCCCCTTGGAGCTAGCGATCTGGGGTTTCGGTTTTTAACTATATATAGGTTAAAATGGAGAAGGTAACGGGAATGGGGGGACAGGCCAAACTAAAAAAGGGGGAACTACACAGGAATGAGAAATTTCCTGCGGAGGTTCGTGGGACAGAGAAAGGGGTGGGAAAAACAGAAACGAGTTGAGGGAATATGGGGCCAAAAAAGTGAAAGGAGGCAGGGGAAATTTTGTTCCCAAGGGAAACGAAAAAAAGGAAGCCAAGACGAGTCCTTGGTTTTACCCAAGGTGTAGGGAGGCAAAAACAAGTGAAACAGAGAATGGAAAAGGTACGGACATGGGGCCCCCGGGGAAAAAAGGAATTATAGAAGAGCCAGAAAAGAGTTGCGCAGAAAAGGGGGGAGGCCCCGACAGTATGAAAAACAAGCATCGAAAAAAACTGACCCGAAACTGCTGTATAGCCACATTAGGGGGAAAGAAAACGTCAAGGCCCCAGGTGATAAGGCTGGGGAAAAGAAGGTGGAGAACTCACAAAAACGATCAAGAGGTATTGAGGATCAACACGAGATTTAAGGAGTATTACATAGAGACGGGGAAGGACTCGGGGGGACAGACCAGATGGGGACACCAAAAAGGATACCCAACAAGTTTGGACGACATAATACAGTGAGGGAGGTGAAAAAAATGCTAAGGGCATCGATACTCAAAGGCAAATGGGCCGGACAACATCTCTCCATGGGTCCTTAGAGAGGGGCAGATATGTTGTGCGTACCCCTTACCCCATCTTCACATACCGGAAATGGGGGAATTTCCTAGGTTGGGAAAAGCAAATTAGTTCCATTTTCAAAAAAGGGGACAGAAAAGAGGCACTAAACTATAGACCGTGTCTTGACGTTATAGTTGCAAAATTAGGAGAAGATTATCAGGAGGAGGTGGGGAGCACCCGAAAAGGAACAGGAGTATAAATGCCAACCCCACGGATTCACGGAAAGGGAAATCCTGTGCACAAACCTTTGGGGTTTTTATAAAATAACAGAAATAAGACAAGAGGAGAGGGGTGGGTTGATTGCGTCTTTTTGGGGCTGCAAGAAGGGTTTTACACAGTTTTCCCCACAAGAGTTGTGGGAGAAGCTAGGCATCAGGCCATATACAGGAAGGGGGGACTGCAATGGATCAAGAATACCTGCAGGGAGGCAACAACGAGTCTGGTACTAATGTTTTTCACAGTGGGGACCTGTACGACGGGGGCCCACAGGGGTCGGTCCCCAGGGCCAGTGCTATTTTTGGGTTTTTGAAAGAATGAGGAAGGGGGTTTAAATCAGAAGGTCCCTTTTTGCAGATGATTGAGTTAAAAATTTTAAATTAGAGAAGGGGGATTAAAGGCTGGAAGAGGCCATTCCAAAAAATCCCTTTTTTTTTGCCTAAATATAAGTTTTAAAGGGCAAAACCCAAAGGGATTGGGGGTTTTAAAATGAAAATTTCACTATGAAAAGGTTTTGTTAACACGAGCAGTCACGAAAGCCACATCATCAGATAACTGCGAAGCATATGGCGCTGCAAACCTGAGTACAGCATTCCGACACCTTAGTAAGGAATATTCAAGACACTGTAACCCGTGTATGTAAGGTGAATGAAGCACCTGTTGGAAACCCGCACTTGATAAAGCACGTCAAGAAACTAGGAAAGTACAAAGGTTTTGCAACAAGGTTTAGTTTCCAGAGCTAAGGGAATTGTCCTGAAAAAAGATAAGGAAATCGGCCTGACGGACACTGAGGACAGGAGGTCAGGAGAATGAAATAAATAAACTGCGGGGAAATAGACAAGGTGGACAAGGACAGGATGTCCAGGAGGGGACACAGAACAAGAGGCCACAATTGGAATGTGAACACAAATCAAGAGATATAGAAGTATTTCTTCAGTCATAGAGTTGTAAGCAGTGGATAGCCTAAAAAACAGAGGAAGCCCAAACCCCCAAAGTTTAGCCCGAGTTTAAACCATGGACGGGAGAGAGAGGTCCTTGTAGCAACCTGAAGAGCGGGGCCAAGCTAGGACTCGACCCTGCAAACCACAAATAGGTGAGTACAAATAGGTGCACATCGATCCTTAACACTGTTGGATGTAGCATGGATCCATAAGCACTTAAGACGAAACGCGCAACAGATCACCCCTGTGGCATGCTAAGAGTATATTAATTTTACTGCGCTATGTCACAATTATGCATGCCTCTAAACAAGAATACCGGGTGCTAAGGGTTTAACGACCAGTGGCCCTGTCGCTATACCAGTATCTTGGTTCAACCAACCAATCACAAGGAAGCTCGACAAAGCTGTGAACTGATTTGGTACACTCGTGAAGCAGCTTTGTTGACTTGCCTTACCTGCTGGTCTCCTGTTCACTGTCTTTGCTTGCATTTGCCTCATAACACCGTGTCTTATTGCTTGCATTTGCATCCGTTTACATGCTAAATAACTGATATATGGGCTATACCAAAATAAAATCTTTACTTAATGAAGGCAATGATTTTTTTGCTTCCTTTTGTGTGTCCTAAATGGTGTTATTATAATAAAAATAAAAAAGCGCTAAGCCACAATGGCTTATACGCGCTTCCTAAATGGTTGTGCAGCTAATTTACCTGTGTTTCGTAAATGGATACTGTCCTGAAAATTTGTCGCCACATTGTCTCTGCGAGCTTGCCCAGTATGATGTTGCACTTGTAGGTTTCTGTGCTAATGCTTCTTGATGCATTGGGCGTATTGCAAACAGCATATTGTTATAGTGGTTATGCCATCAACATGGGTTAGGCGATTGATGACTCAATATACCCTGCAAAACTTGCCCAGACTTTCTCTGCAACACTTGCTCGTTCTATGGTATTCATTTTCAACGAACTCTTACTACTGCACAGCTCTTGAGAATATACACAACAAATTAAAGGTGACTCGAGTAACATGGTGTACCAAGCTGAGGTTTCTGCTGCTACGGGAGCTATTAATTCCAGACACTTGCTGTGGTTCCTTGAGCGACAGTACCAACAGCCATTTGGGGTAACGGGTGTTGAGTCGGGAGTGTCTCGGGAGAGTCAGCTTATTTAGCGCTTTGAGTTGGTTAAACTCAACCTTGAGATGGCCAAGAAGGCAACATTCGTTTTGCTAAGGAGGAGTTTAACAGAGAGGAGAGGAGGCAGCTTCAGTGTACTGTGGCTGACAATTCAGTGTTCAGAAATCTTTGTCGTTAGTACCTCATTTTTTTTTTCTGAAGCTGAACAATTTCTTGAGTCTTCTGAAAATCAAGCTCGAGCTTTTCGATGGTCAATCAAGCATCAGTCACATTCATTCACACAATATACGGCAAAGCACAGAAGTTTACAGATGTTTTGGATGTTGAGTTATAGTTACGACGTTGTGAAAGCAGCTGTACTCGACGCATACCAGTGCATTCCCACCAAATATAAGCGAGAATTTAAATTGAGGATTTGTTAGTTGGGTCAGTCCCATATGAACTTTATTCGTGAGCCATTTAAAAATTTCACCAAGTGGCAAAGAGGCACTGGTGGGTTAATGCAAACGGTCCTAACTGACAGCCTTTTTGGGTCAGTTGAACCAGAGGGTCGGGTGTTTTTAGACAATTCAGTGGCAACTTTATTAGAGGCGGCTAATCTTATAGACACATTTGAGGGCAACCGCTGAACGGTCCTGTAACTTTTCTTCCCAGCAGTCTGATATAGACATAGATCATCGTGGACGGTCCTCTGATTAGATTACAAAGAAGGAAGCGAGAACTAAACAATGACGTCCTCCTCCAAGTCAACATGGTGAACAACGACGTCTGCCTCAAAGCCAGTATAGTGAAAAACGACTTCTGCCTCAGAATGGAGTAATGGGCAAGAATTCCGAACCCATTACCTGCTATTACTGCCATAAGCGTGGTCACATAAACGCTACTTGCCCCAAGTTAGCTAACCCAGTTGTTAGTGGTAAAATAAATAGGCCACTACCATCAGGGAAAATATTGTGATACTAGCTGAGACAAATGAGCAAAATTTAATACATTATGGCACCCTTTTAAAATAAAAGTCAAATCACCCTTAAGAAGAGTGACAGTCCCATTGAGGTATCTACCATCACGGTAATTTCCATTTCTAAGGAGATCCCTTTAAACTTCTTGGTGTTATTAAGAAGCTTAAGTGGGAGCTGTGTTTTCTGTTCCTTTGCATTGAATATTTATTACCAGTAATTACTACACTGGGCATTTATCTGTAGTGTGTCTGGGGAATTCCCCATGAAAGTATTATTGCTTGGCAATAGTATTCTAATTTCTAGATGCTGTCCCGAACCCATCGTAATCAATGAAGCCTTTCTCCGATGTTGGCCGTAACTCGGGCAACGTCCAAAGGAATGTTTACAAAGAATGCTTATCTGTCCTTGGAGGACTATGATCATGAGCTCAGTTTATTTCATGAGGAAAACTGACCAGGGCCTCGTAAATCTAGTGAAAAGTCCCTTAGCAAACCTTCCTATTCTGGGGTCAGACGTTTCTGTTTCCATGACCAAGGGACTGTCCTTTGGGGAAGGGGAAAAAAGGGACTGTACTTCAGCCTCTGCTTTTAAAGTTGCGATGGGGAGAATCTAATACAAATCACCAGGTAAAATATGAAATTTTAAACTCAACCTAATAGTGTTCGGAAATAGGTAAGTGGGTAGGAGAAAGCTTAAAATTAGATGAACTGTTAGTTCCTATGAAATTCAGAACTCAGGTCCTGAAAAACGGCTCACAATTCTTCCTTAGGCGGACATTGTGGGGGCGCTTAAACGCTTTATAGGATCTTAAAACGTTTCTTTTAGCCAGGTATAAGACGAGATGTATGTAGATACATCCGTTCTTGTTGTGAGTGTTAGCAAGGGGGTAAGTCCAGACACTATAGTAGACTCACACCAATTCATCTCTTACCCGCGGATAAAGAACCATTTGCGGACTTACTATCGACTGTGTGGGACCATTGCCAAAAGTCAAGTCGGATAACCAATATTTGTTTATCATTTTGCCATTCGTATAGCCTTCATTTTGTTCATTTCCCACTAGGCATTCCTCAATCTGTCCAGAGTGACAAGAGCACTAGTTTTACAGCAAATCATTCAGAGAAACTTTAATAAGGGTAGTAATTAACTAAAATCTGTCCACAGCCTTTCATCCTCAGTCCAAAGGCACCTTGGAATGGTGTCATCAAACCCTAAAGACTATGATGAATGCATTTTCTTGCAGATTGGGAACTATCGTATCATTTGTTGCTGTTTTCAATACGAAAAACTATGCAGGAATCAACTGGGTACAGTCCTTTTGAGCTAGTTTTTAGGCACAAAGTGAGATGCCCTCTACATGTGCTTAAAAGAGGAATGATGGGAGATGCCTGCAAAACACCCTACGATCCCTCATCGAGATTGCACTTGGCCCATCTGCAGACTAAGGCCACTTTAACGTGTTCAAATCTGCATGAGACAGAGGTATGACAAACTGCTAAATTTCGTTCCTTTAACCCAGGAGACAAGGTGTTAGTCCAGGAACCTGTGCCTGGTTAAACCTTAAAAGCAAGGTTTATGGGACCAACGAAGGTAATAAAGAAAAAATATGATTTAAACTACTTGTTAGCACTTCTTGATAAACCCATTGCAGGTAAAGTTTACCACATTAATCAGACTAAACTTCTTTGAACCACCTAAAGTCCCAGTAATGAGTTTGTCCTCTGTTTCTGACCCTGTGGACGGCCCTGATACCCTGTATACAATTCCAGAGGTTCAAATCAGGTTCGGTAACTCAGCCATTTTAGAAGATCCTCTCCCCATAACGTCAGGGCTTGAAGGAAACAAGTAGTAACACTTACTACCCTACTTGAAAACCTATCCCGACATATTTTTGGGTGTTCCCCCAAAAAAGTGGAACCTAGGTTATCACAAAGTGGATATAGGAATTGCTAAACCTATGAAACTCTCTCCCTACAGAGCTAATTCTGGAAAACAGAGGCTACTTTAGCAGGAAGTTGCATTTCTGTTAAAACATGGACTGGTAGAGGATTCGTCCAGTCCGTGGGCTTCACCATGCATCATGGTTAAGAAGCCTGATGAAGGATTGTGGATGTGTTCCGAGTACTGTAATGTGAATGAGGTCACAATACTGATGCTTACCCTCCTTCATGTTAGCAACGACTTTGTGGTAAGGCCTATTTCGTTTCCAAGCTAGATCTCCTTAAAGGTTACTACCAGGTACCTTTAACAGATTAATGTGAAGATTTCTGCCTTCCTAATTCCAGGTCACTATCAATATACTGTGAACTCATTTGGAATGCAAAACTCTCCTGCCACATTCCAAAAATTGATCCATCAGGCTATTAAAGAACTTGAAGGCAATGCAGCTTATCTGGACGATATAGTTTTAGTTTCTGGTATGTGGGATAAACATGTGTCCAGTTTGAATCCCTCTTTGAGAGGTTCAGAACTTTTCCACTCACTATAAACCTGAGTAAATCATCTATTGGTCAATCACTATTACTTTCTTTGGTCATGAAGTAGGTAGTGGCAAGTACCCCTTTAAAAATTTGCCAAAGTGTTAGCAATTAAAAATTATCCCACTCCTCAGAATAAGAAGTCTCTGAAAAGGGTTTCCCTTCGGAATGATGGGTTTTCTATAGACGTTTGCGAAAAAAACATTGCAGATGGGTAGCCTCCATTACCTCACTTACCAGACTCGCAAACTGTAATGACACGATTGCAAACAAACCATACCATGGACGGGGATAGAACCCAAGATCAGAAAGTCATAAAACTTCAGGGGCTAACGCGTCGGTCTGGAGAGTTATGACTCTCTGATCGCTGGTTCTATCCCCATCCATTTTAATGGTTTCTAAACCAGATGTAGGAATAATTTGTCAAGAACCTTCTAACCATGTTAAATGTCCCCTAGGGCACTTTTTCCTATTCTTTAGTTTCCCGATTTTTTCAAAACAATTTGTTTTAAATTGGATGCTTGTGATTCAGGTATTGGGCAGTGTTTGCTCCAATCTCTGGAGTGGGTGATATTAATCTTGTGGTTACTATTCAGCCAAACACCAGGCCTATCAGAAAAAGAGGCCCTGGCCCTGGTACTTGCACTGAAGCATTTTGACGTCTTGAGCAGCTCATCTCATGTGCTCACTGTTTTCAGTGACTACAATCCTCTGATGTACCTCAAAAGAAAAAACAAAACAACTGATGTGATGTGCAACTTTGCAACCTCACAATACACCACACTGACAAACTTGAAAATCGAGTTGAACACTACCATGAGCTGGATGGTTTAGAGGAAGGCAGTTTTCCCTTAGATTTCGTGCCATGGTGACACATTACCCAAGGAGGAGGCCTAGTCCTGGATATTAAAGGTGGGGGAGATGAACGATAGAAAAATAAAAAAAAAATATTCTCTTCCTGAAGCAATACCGGCCCCCAGAACATCTGGGAGATGATAAAGGAGAAAAACAAAGGAGATACAAAGGGAAAGGAAGTGGGATGAAGAAAAGGGAGGACACCCATTATTCATGGGTTTCCTGGGCGGAAGGGAAGACATATGATGAAAGAAGACAAGGAGATAAAAATAAATCGAGAGATCATTATGGTAACAGAAGACATTACTCAACTGACAATTTTTCAGAGACTTAGGTGGTACTCAAGGGAAAAAAAAAACCCACAATCAAATTGAAAGTGAAGTCAGAAATGATGCAAAACAAAATCCTGCAGCAGAACCATATTAAAGTGTTCCCCAGAATACCAGCTAGTGTACCTTGACCGGGAACAGAACAAAAAAAAAGAAAGGGAAAAACCCGAGAGAAAGAGTAAAAGTCCTGAGGCGGGAAGGGTGGGAGAGGGGGGGGAAACCAGTAGACAAGGAGCACAGCCTAGAAGGAAGAGCAAACAACTACCCACTAATCAACCTACAGCATTGCCTCAACCCCTACCACGTAACACCAATCACACATAATAACAAGACCCGAGCCATGCTCCACCCCTCACCAAAACCCCAAGGACTAATACCACCCCACCAACAGAGCCACACTGAGAACCAGAGACATGGAGAGCCAAGATGCTGCAGTACTAGAAAACTTCATGTACCAAAATTTTAAAAAGACCTAACCAGAGGAAAAGAGAGAGAGAGAGAGAGAGAGAGGTGGAAAAAGGAACCAAGCCAAGGCTAGATCTCGTTTTCCCACCTTGAACAGTCCGACTAGAAGAACCACACACGAAAGGCCCCAGTGCTAGAACCACATGGCCTTGAGTTTTGAAAAAAATAGCAAGTTAACAATGAAGACGAAGCACCACGAGAAGACGGAAATTCCTACATTAAGTTCGTGAGTAAACGAGCTAGAGGGAATACAAAACAAAATGGGAACACATGACCACAAAGTGCAGGAGGCAGTCGAGAACTTGTACTAAAGCAATAAAACAATGGAAAGATAGAGTGGGCCATAGTTTACCGGAGTGGGGGGGGGGCCAAAGCCAATGTGCTAGAATGGAAAAAGTATAAAAGGCAAAGAACCCATAAAACTTGGATTTAGCTGATGGCCAAAGAAATGAATATTATGGTAAGGGAGAAGCTCAGCTTTCATACGAAGGACACAAAGCCAAATCTGACACAAGTTGTTTATACCCTCGGGGAAAAACAACGGTCAAGACTGGTAATCAGGTTGAGGAAGGAAGGAGCTCATAAGTACTCCAGGAAGATGTGAAGAGCTCAGCTCAAGATTCGGGAGTGGTAGGGGGCACCAACAGTGTGAACACACTGTGCACAACCGAGGAGGAAATGAAGAAGCTGCTAGGGAAAACTAGATACCTCGAAGAAGATGGGCCCAGTAATATCTCTCCATGGGCTTGAGAGAGGGAGTAGATACACTGTGTGTACCACTAACAGCAATTTTCAGTAAACCCATCGAAACAAGCGCACTTTCTGAGTGTGGAAGACAGTGAATGTGTCCCCGATTTTTAAGAAAGGAGACGAAAAGGCTGCACTAAATTACAGACCAATGTCGCTTTTATGTATGAAGTTATTGAAAGATTACAGGAAAAGGAGTTGTAGCACTTAGAACGTAATTGACTAATACATGACTAATACATTCACTTGTTAGAACGAAGAATGAGGGGAGACATAATCGAAGTGTATAAGTAGAAGATGGGTATAATAAAGTGGATATAAATAAGGGCTTGAGAATATCTCTCCAGGGGAGAACCCGCAGTAATGGATTCAAATTAGACAAGTTTAAAATTTAGAAAGGATATAGGAAAGTATTGGTTTAGAAATAGGTTAGTTGATGAGTGGGAAAAGTCTACCTAGTTGGGTTATTGAGGCTAAAAACCTTGGGTAGTTTCAATTAAAGTTGATAAATACATGAGTGAGAGGGGTTGGATTTGGGTGGGACTTGCAAATGAGTGGATAGAGTTATCAGAACCTATTTCTTGGATGGCATTGAAAAAATTTAGTTGGAAATATGTTTTGTTGGTGGGATGGATTGTAAGGGCCTGCCCAGCATGGGCTAACCCGGCCTGCTGCAGTGTTCCTTTCCCTTTTTTATGTTCTTATGACAACCAGAACGGCCCAGGGGAAAGGGAAAATCCTGATTACGAACTAAATTGAGTTCTATGACAAGGTAATGGAAGACAGGAGAGAGGGGATGGGATAGACTGTATCTTCTTGGACACAGTACCAAACAAGAGAATGGTTGAAAAAAATAGAGGAGGCAGGAATAGGAGGAAAGTACTGCAATGGGACAGAGAGTACCTAACAGGTACTCCCTGACATCTCGGACCCACGTGTGTGGGTCCGAGATGAGGTGTCAGAGTGGGTGCATGTGTCGAGTGGGGCTCCAAAAGGATCAATCCTAGGTCCAGTGCTATTTTTTGTATATGTAAAAAAAATTTACTTAAGGAATAGAGTCCAGAGGTGTTCGTTTGCAGACGATGTTAGGCTAATGAGGTGAATACAAGCGACGAGGATTAGGACAGGCTGCAAGCTTGGTCCGACAAATGGCTCCAGGAGTTTAACTCCAGTAAGGTTAAACTCCTTGGAGAAGCTTGGAGAAGGACATAAAAGACAGCAGACAGAGTACAGCTTAAGAGGTCAGAGCCTGCAAAACTCACTCAAACGAAAATGATCTTGGGGTGAGAATCATGCCAAGCACATCTCCTGAGGCGCAAATAAAACCAAACAACTGCTAAGCATATGGCGCCTGGCAATCCTGAGAACAGAAATTTCGAGATCTAAATAAGAAGAAATTCACGACACTGTAACACTGTGGACTTCAGACCCATATTGAAATATGCAGCAACAGTATGAAGCCCACACCTGGTCAAACATGTCAAGAAATTGAGAAATTACAAAGGTTTTGTGACAACATTTTCGGAGCTAAGGGGTATGGAGGTTGAGGGAGCTCAACCCTGACAACACTGAAGAACAGGAGTATAGGGAGGACATAACATAAAATACTGAGAGGAATTGACAGAGTGGATAAGAAAAAAAATGTTTCAGAGATGTGACAGCAAGAAGGGGTCACAACTGGATTTTTCAGGAAATGGAAATAGACTGGAGAAAGATGGAGCGGAAGCAGGTTCCACACACAGCTTTAAAAGAGGTATGATGAAGCTCATGGCGCAGGGAGAGTGGCCTATTTGCGACCATTTAAGAGGCGGGGGTACGGGGCCATACAATCCTCCCAAAAATCACGCACCCAGCAGAGCTAGATGTTTATACCGTAATGCGAGGACATACGATGGTGTGGGGATGTCCTCAGATTTAATTTCATTTTTACTCCCCGTTTTTGGGGTATAGTACACATACAAAACATGATATTATATGTAAACCTATATGTCAAACTCATATTTCAACTTAAACTACTTTATATACGTCCAGGAGTTCTAGAATGGGTAATGCTCGGAAAAATCTCTTCATATATTCCTAAAATACTGCCTAACAATATGCTTAGTATAATTATTATGACTGTTCCTTTGGGTTTTTTTTAGTATCTTCCTAATGCAGGCTACCTAAGTGGGTTTACAACTAATAGTTATACATTATGCTGACCAGATTGTAATCCATGATTGTAGTCACATAACCTTGTGTACTTGTAACCTTACGACACCTTCATGCAGCTGTACCTAAATGGGTTTACTCCTAATGGTTATATATTATACCGACGGCCAGGTTACATCACGGCAGACAAAACGTCGAGGATAGGTATGCAGAACAGTGGTCTAATGTCATCAGATCCTCATGATGTCCTATAACATAATGAGCAGTCCTGCAGTTTTTGTATAGCACTGTTGCCTATGGTTGTTCACAACAGATTTCACTAGTTATCGTGTTTGTGCAACTCATAACTTGAATTATATAAGGCATTCCTAACAATGAGTGAAATGTTGTGTACAATGATCTGGTCTTCAACCCACCCCAGTGGGTGATTGCAGGAACCGACATGGTTAAAGATAGCATTCGACTCTTAGCCCTTCCTGATTGAGTACTGATGTTGGGCAATTCTGGTTTCCAGAGGTTTACCAGTTTGTCAATATGAAAGAGGGCAAAGAGTGCATGGAACCTTGTAAACACAACCGACACTATTAGCTCTGTCTCACTGTTCAATAGTTTTGGAATGCAGTGTTTATATATAGCATTTTTAGCATCTCACACAGACTGACCAAATTCTCATTTTATATTTTTTATGGAAGGAAGTTCCCTAGGTGACAATAGGGCCTTCTCACTAAAGCCCTTGGAATACCTCACTTTTGTGGCTATGCTAAATATCTTATTGATTTCTTCTAATTAATCCGGGCTACAGATATGCAAGGTTCTCAAGAACATTGTAAGGAAAACTCGCCTGTTAACCGTAGACTCATAACATTGGCTGATTTCCTGTAAATTGTAACTATAAATCCGTCAGTACGATGGTTTTAAAAATCTAGGAAAGGTAGAGTGTTGCCAACTAAGAGATTTTTGTGACTTGTGTTATGCTTATAAGTTGTAATGCAGTTGCCAAGGAAGAGTTTCAAAGCAGTGCATACATTTGAATTTGTTGCCCTGTATACAGAGCATTCACTGTAGTATGAGTGAATATTATGTATATTCAGTAAGTTTAAAACTTTGGAGAGTGAAGGAGTGTGTTGTCTGGCATAAGATTGGGTAATCATTAGTACAGTTTTGCCTACTAATCCCTTGGCCTGGTATGCAAATCTCTCGCTTCACACGCTAAGGGTTTGGGTTCGATTCCCGGCAAGAGTGCAAACGTTGGACGTGTTTCCTTACGCCTGTTGTCCTTGTTCACCCATCAGTAAAATGGGTGTCTGGGTGTTAGTCGACTGGTTTGGGTCGCATCCTGTATGTATGTATGTATGTAGTGCCGTTTGAGGTACACAGTAATATATCTGAGAAAGGCTTCTTACTGATTTGAAGAGCTTTTCGTAATGTACTGGATGTAGGTATTGAACCTCAAGTTGCAGACAAGTGAATGGATGAGACACTTGTGGACCTCTTGTGTATCTTTACTGTAGAAACGTTTCTCCGGCCAGTGACTTCCTCAGTCCAATGCAGAAAAGAATGATGGATAACCAGCAGGAGTTTTAGTTAATCAGTCCCTCAGCCTTGAGTTTATGGATCAATCAATCTTGTTAAAAGTACAGCAGGTGCGCGGAGAAGTGACTTATATATTAGAGACAAATGAGGCGAAGCAGTCGGAGGGGTGTCACCATGAAAAAAACCACAGATGGGAGTACGTCATGCCTATAGGTTAGACAACAGAAGAATGAGATGTTGCTGTGTCTGACAGGAAATGGGGATAAATGGTTCTCTGTATGAAAAGAAAGAGGAATAGATCATTGAATGTTCAGGAACATAATGTTTAAATATTCCAGGCATTGACTTTCTTCAAACAAGACAAATATCTCTTCAACACAATTCTATAAAAATTTATTTAAACTAAGCAAGATAATATTCAAGCAATAATTTATTATGGAAGCATAGAAATGCATACAGAAATGTCAGTAAGTGGTCAACCCATGACAATGCCATACTGTTGCTTCTGTATTATAATATGAAAACACAGAGTCTGAAATTCAGTGTTTTGCAGGATTTTAAATTAATTTACTTACAGAATAGACCTGGGATTTCTTTTTCAAATCATTCAGCGACCGAAGCAAATCTAGTTTGAATAATTAGTCACGCTACCTAGTCATAAGGTGTAATTCTCGCATTAAAAATTCGAAAGTTTTATTCAGTAAGGCATTTAAGGCGGAGTATTAGGACTTTAATATATATTTTACCGTATATTAAGATGATTTAGTAAGAGAAAACTCGCATCTAAAATATGTATTGGGTATTTTGGACTGAGAATAACTAGTAGTTTTATGTAAACTCTTGATATATCTATTTTGTTAGCTATTTATAGACAAAATAATCTAATGTATGTGAGCTACCATTCGTTTGTTTAATAAAATGTTTAAGTTAATAGGTCAATTTACATTAATGAAAAGCGTGAATTTTGAATAACGTTTGATTTTATAGACTGAATTCTCAAGTTTTCCTAAATGCAGATAAAAAGATTCCATCTTTCCTACATAAGTAATGAGAGTTAAATAACAATCACAATCACAGTATTGGATATCTTTGTGAGATATTTTAAGTAACCAAACTTTTCTAAGACCACAAACATTACTTGTGACAGTTATTCACTTACGTTGTCTTGTCTCACTCTGCTGTTTGAAGCTCCGTCACTCACTGCTGTCTGCACTCTGCAGCTCCCGTTCCTCAGTACTGTTTGAAGCTACCGTTACTCTGGGTTGTCTGTAGCTTCCGTCACTCTGGACTCTGCTGCTCCCGTCACTCAGTGTTAGCGCTGTGTTGTCTGCATCAACACTGAGTATGGAATGGTACTATCACGTACAGTGGCCAAATGTAGCCAGTAGATGGAATTATCAAGCACGTAGGTCACCTGCTATAACCAGGTGGAGTTGCCAGGTGCAATATAACTCTAAGCTGACCAGGTGGGTTGATATAATAAGCCGGAATAATTTCTGATTTTTTGTTTTTAAAAAGTCTATGATTCTAGTCAAACAATATAAAAACTCTATATGACAACTGCATATTATTACCCCATATAAATAGGGGGCCAATGCTTAATTATCCTGGACTTTAAATTGGGTATGTGCTGGATGTAATTAGTTTACAATACGAGGGATGAAAGTGGCAAAAATGGCCCGTATACCTCAACAATATGTTCAAGATACAGTGTCCATCATAAAGTTACTAATAAATGCAACGGAAGTGGCCAACAAACAAAGAAAATATGCCACACACAACTGAAATGCCACAAACAAGTCTTCAAACTGTTCGACACAGATAAAGATAATAGGAAGGGTAGTTGAGGTGGCGAAATATACATTAGACAAGATATAAAATTAGAAACGACAAGCACTGAATCTGGCTACAGTTTATAGAAGGACGTGAGAAACTAATATAGAGTGTAATTTACAAACCCACAAACCTTGAAAGGGAACATGATAACCTTCTATGATCGTTTTTTAAAGCAGTTCGTGACAGAACTAAGTAGAGGGAACATGCTGTTCAACTTGGTTTTTGCCCAAAAAGGAATTTACTAATCTTGAGGTTAATGACGGCTTTAGGAAAGCGATCACAAATCCCTCACTTTCAAAATATCAAGTCAATGTCCCTGACTTCCACTTGGCAATTTTCATTCGACTGAGAAATTAACTGGGTGGGATTAACTGGTGTGACATGACTGTTCATTTTCCTGAGTCAGTTTGATGGTGATGGTTGCCAATATCACATTTTTCAAAGCATAGTACAAGCCATCCATGATATTTATGTTCAAAATAGGGAAACCAGATCAAACAAAAATAATCCTAAATGGATAAACAATACATAAAAAGAGGTAAATGTGTAAAAAGGGAGGCATTTACAGGCGAACTGAAGGGAACATAGGTACTCACGAAATCTTTATTTTAAAAAGGTAAATGAAACGAAAAATTAAATAAAAGACAAGAGAGATTAATGGAGTTAAAGTTGCAAGGAATTCGAGGATTACTCAAAAGGATTCTTACAGGTATATAGCAGTAAGATTAGGGACAATATTGTCCCACTTCATTGTCAATAAGTTGCACAGGTCAGGTTACTGACACAGCCAAGGAAATGTGTACAGTCATTAACTCTTACTTCCTTTCAGTTTTTACGAAAGTAGATACTAGAGAAATTCCAGTAATAAAAACTTATGTAGATCAAGACAAAAATAAGTTATGCACAATTAAAGTCACTACTGACATCATTCTCAAATGAACAGATAGATTAAAACCGAACAAATCACCGGACCTGATGAAATGTTCTCAAAGGAATTTAAGGAGAACTCAGCAAACCATAGAAAAGTCTTTTCAACAAATCACTACAAGCGGCCATAGTACTTGATAAGAGGAAAATGACAAATGTGATCCTATTTACCAAGCTGGAGACAGATTAATTAACCCAACTTCTATTGTGCGAAAATTAATGGAATAAATAATAGCCGCGGCTATTCGAGGCCTCACTGAAAGACATAGGAATATAAACACATACGCAGTATAATGTGATCCTTTATTGACAACGTTTCACCCACACTGGGCTTTTTCAAGTCACACACAGATCTACCTGGGGTGGAAGGTACGAGTGTATTTATAGTCATGTTCAGAATGTTGAGGTCAGGTGGAGAATGCTGCATCTGATGATCTACCGGGTGGAATTATAGAGTCTTGGGTAGCTTGGCAGGGGTATTGGACAAGTTGTGAGTAGACCTTCTGCAGTGTTCTATGTTCTTATGTGGGATAGCGATGAAAAAGTTTCTTGGCGAGTGGTTCAGCTATGTTATAGAAGCCGTTGTTCTGGTTGAAATTGTTGGTTATAGAGATAAGCGATGATTCCAGGATTCTTCGGTATTGAGTGTTGCTTCTGTGGCGATAAGTCTTTAGTTTCTGTAGTTTAAATTTAAATGGTTGTGTGAATTGCGAGTTGTACAGAGGCATTCCTTGTATCGTCAGTCCTGCTTGCATATTGGTGTTCTGAAATACGTGTTTGGAGGTCTCTTTAAAGTTCGCCCACATATAATTTGTTGCAGTCATTACAAGGGATTATGTATACCCCTGCAGAGGACGGTGGCTTGTCCTGTCTACTACTGGTGATGGTCTTGATGGTCGTGGTTGTGGAGGTAGGGTACTTGGAATGATGTATTGGAAAAGAGTTGGAAAAAATGTTTGGCAATGGAGTGGTGGGGAGGACTATGTATCTCTTCTCGGCAGTGTCTTCTCTGGGTGTGTTGAAGATGTTTAATGCCCCCCGTCTGCAGTCTCTGATGAAGTGACGAGGAAGTGGAGCTTAGAAAATACTTGTACAATTATAGTGCATTCTTCCTCAAGGAACTCATTGCTGCAGATTCTGAGTGCACGCAGGAAGAAGCCTATAATTTACTCCACGTTTGGTTTTTGGGGTCGTGGTGAGAGTAGAAGTGGAGAAGATCGTTTTGGTTAGTGGATTTTCGATAACTTAAAACGAAGTTCGTGGTTAGCTTTGCAGAGGCAAAAACATCAAGGAAAGGAAGAGTGTTGTCGACTTCTTCTTCAAGTGTGAACTGGAATGAAGCTCGTACCGGTTGAGCTTGTCTTGGAGAACTTGAACGTAAAGCATTTAGGAGTTTATGAGGAGAATGTCGTCAACAAAAACGGAGCCAGGTGACAACCAAATGGAATAATGGTGGGAAACGTTCGGCTTCTAGATGTTCCATGTATAGGTTCGCCAGGACCGGACTGAGGGGCCCGAACCATGGGTAGTCCAAAGTCTGTAAAGAGTGTATTTTTCGAAAGATAAACACGTAAAGCCAACACCTAGTTCAACAAAGTAGAGGGAAATCGCTGGCTGGAATGGGAAGATCAGTGAATCGTCAAGTTTTCCTGCGCAAGGAGATCAATGCTTTGTAGTAGGTACTTTTGGGTGAATAGGGAAAGTCACGTCCAAGGCTGGAAAGTTTGTTGTTCATGATTTTGAGTTGCGAATGCGATTGAGAAGATCACCCGAGTGTTCTGCTCTGCAGAGCTGACCACGAACTTCGTTTTAAAGTCTATCGAAAACCCACCAACCAAAACGATCTTCCTCCACTTCTACTCTCACCACAACACCAAAACCAAACGTGGTGTAATTATAGGCTTCTTCCTGCGTGCACTCCAGAATCTACAGCAATGAGTTCCTTGAGGAAGAATGCACTATAATTGAACAAGTATTTTCTAAACTCCACTATCCTCGTCACTTCATCAGAGACTGCAGACGGCGGGCATTAAACATCTTCAACACACCCAGAGAAGACACTGCCGAGAAGAGATACATAGTCCTCCCCACCAACTCCATTGCCAAACATGTTTCCAACATCTTTTCCAATACATCATTCCAAGTATCTACCTCCACAACCACGACCATCAAGGACATCACCAGTAGTAGACAGGACAAGCCACCGTCCTCTGCAGGGGGATACATAATCCCTTGTAATGACTGCAACAAATTATATGTGGGCGAAACATCAAGAGACCTCCAAACACGTATTTCAGAACACCAATATGCAAGCAGGACTGACGATACAAGGAATGCCTCTGTACAACATCGCAATTCACACAACCATTTAATTAACTACAGAAACTCAAGACTTATCGCCACAGAAGACAACACTCAAATACCGAAGAATCTGGAATCATCGCTTATCTCTATAACCAACAATTTCAACCAGAACAACGCTTCTATAACATAGCTGAACCACTCGCCAAGAAACTTCTTCATCGCTATCCCACATAAGAACATAGAACACTGCAGAAGGTCTACTCACAACTTGTCCAATACCCCTGCCAAGCTACCCAAGACTCTATAACTCCACCCGGTAGATCATCAGATGCAGCATTCTCCACCTGACCTCAACATTCTGAACATGACTATAAATACTCCCGTACCTTCCACCCCAGGTAGATCTGTGTGTGACTTGAAAAAGCCCACTGTGTGGGTGAAACGTTGTCAATAAAGGATCACATTATACTGCATATGTGTTTATATTTCCACTGCGTCGGTATTTGATACCATTTATTTCCACTGAAAGACATAAATTGATCAGCGAATCTCAGCTTTACTTGATAAAGGTCGTTTCTGCCTTTACGAATTTACTAATGTCTTTCTCTAAGGTAATTGAGGAGGAAGGTCATAGTAATGAATATGTTATTGTGTATATGGACTTCAGAAAGGCTTCTGATATTGTTCTGTATCGGAGATTGTTGAAGAAAGTTGAGACACACGGAACAGGGTAAAAACATTTCTCAGACTGAGGTATAGTTGACAGATAGGCAACAGAAAAGTCAAAATAGGGACTTGTCAGTGTTCCACAGAGAACAGTGTCGGGCCCTTCGTTGTTCACAATAGAAATAAAATACATAGATGAGATGATAAACAACGACATAAGCAAGTTAGTTGATGACACTAAAATAGACCATTGGATTAATTTTGACGAGGACACTAGAGCGCTACAGGAAGATCTGAGTAGACTGATTCAGAGGTTGGAGAATTGGCACAGATTCTTTAATATAGACAAATGCTAAGTTCTAAGCCTTGGAAAGGAAAATACCATTTGCGCTTGTAAATAAATGCATGTACATCTTAATCATTCTAAATGAGAAAAGATTTAGGAGTTCTGGTTAGCAGTAATCTAAAGCGATGACAACAGTGGGTAAATGTTTGAATTAAAGCAAATAGAATACTTGGCTTTATATTAAGAAGTATAAATAGCAGGAGTCCTCATTTTATTCAACTCAAAATATCGTTGGTTAGGCCTCATTTAGATTATGCTGCACAGTACAGGTCACCAAACACAAAATGGACACAAATGCGCTGAGAAAAGCGCAAAGAAAGATGAGACAGTTGTTCTCATGTATCAGAAATCTTTCCTAGGAGGACAGACTGAGGGCACTGAATCTGCACTCTCTAGAATTAGTGGTTGTATGATTGAGGTATATAAATGGAAAATAGGAACAAATACAGGGGATGTAAATAACGTGTTACAATATCTAACGAAAACAGGACTTAAAGCAATGGGTTCAAGTTGGAAAAATTTAGATTGAGAATATAGGAAAACATTGGTTTTCTAATAGAGTTGAGGATGAGTGGGACTCCCGAGTAACATCATTGAAGCTAAAACCTTGTGTAGCTTTAAAAATAGGTAGTGAGTTGTTCTTGCTTTTTCGAAGATGTACCTAGTGTGCTCTTCATTCTTAGCTTACTGAGAATGTGATCATGGCTTACTTCGACTGTTAGGAACTATATTTTCAACTTAAGTCAGAGTTAATGGAAGCTAGAAAAAAGATTCAATGACTGAAAAACATGTGCAAGGATCATCACCAGATCTACTTCGTCGAAAACAACCACATCAGTGACTGGACCAATGGCTGGATACTGGTAGGACAGAAGGGGAAAAAAGAAGAAAAAGGGGGTTCATCCATTTCTTTTTTGACAGGAAAAACTAAACTGAGCCCCCTAGATATTCTAGCAAAGAAAATCCTATGAAGACAGCGGGTGTAATGACAAACACAGCCAAGAAGATAAGTCATTATAGTTGGAGAAAATCAGGTTAACTTTAAGGATGGACTTTTTCTGTTTTAGAGATGGAAAGGAGGCAGAGGGTATGTTTCCCTGGGCAGAAATGAGGAAATTATTAGCATCGAACATCAAAAAGGTAATGGGAGCAATTGCTGTACAGACATGGGATTCAGGACCTAATAACAGTATGGGCATAATACAGATAATTAGAAAAAGGGGGGGGGCCCTGTAATATTTTTGGCATTTTCCCAAGGAGAGGATTTAAAAGAATAGTAAAGGGGCAACGGGAGAAAATTGCTGGCTGAACATTAAGAACTTTAACAAAACCAAACTTACGAGAACTGGAATGTATTCAAGGCAAAATTTTTGGGAGAAATTTTCTCCAAGGGGGGTATCACCCCTTCACCCCTTTTTTACCCTTTCAGCCCTGAGGGCCCACCCTCCAGAAGGGGGCAACTCTTGTTTACTGCTACAGTAATTATCCAGATTTGTACGGATGACGGATCAACAACCGCTCTCCTTGCAACCATGTTTTCAGAGTGTATTTTTTAAAAAGGACGTACATCTCTTTCCTGGCAGGACAATTTAAAGGTAAATCCTGCTCCCCTTTTTTACCTTTTGTAAAATAGGGGACATTGTTGTCAAATGCCAAAGCCCGCAGAATCAAACATTCTGTTTTGGGCCCTCATGGGGGAAAGGGGCCAAAAAAAGCAAAATTTTAAAGTCGTTTTTTCCTTTGGGGAAAGGGGGCGGGGAAAGGGCGTGGGGTGCTGTGGAAATCTTCAGATTATTTTGCTCTACTGAATTGACACTGAGGGCGGATAGCCAACAAAGAAGGGTTTTAGTGTAAACCCAAAGTGTTTTCAAAAAACACAATAAACATTTAAGAAAAAGTGTGACAGCTTTTTAAACGGGATAAGTTTTGTGAACAATAAAGACAAATCTTGGGGAACATATGTACCAGGGGTGGGGTATTCCTAACTATGGAAGCCCTTTGGAAAACACCCAAGGGAAAACACTTCAGCTTCTATAAATCACTGAACCTGTCGAAGGTATGAAAAAACCACCATAGATCACGCACAAGAGCAAGGTAGGTTATGAATTTTTTGTAGTACGGGGACTGCGCAGTTTTTTGGAGCCCAAAGGGGAGTTTGTAATCAACCATACCCGGCAGTTGGGGGGATTTTTGAGTCCCAAAAGTAAGTTTGTCACCATCAGTAAAAAGAAATATGCTGACAAAACACCCCATAGGGGTAATTTATAAATTCCCAAATTAAAATTTTTTACACCCCCCGTTGAGAATAAACTTCGACAGCTTCTAAAAACCTTGCCCTGCGGGGGGGTTTGTGCGGGGCCGATGAGTTTGGTCTTTCTAAGTTAATTTTTTCCCAAATTTTAAACTTAACTGGAAAACCCATTTCTCAAAAATTTGGTCGTGCCAACCGGAAAAAAGGCCACATTGTGGCCCCAAAAAAAAAATATGTTGTACAAAACATTTGGTACAAATAACCTATGAGCCAAAGGGTCCTTCGAAAAAAGCTGTAAAACTAGTTTTTTTTACAAAAAAATTTGGTAAAAATTTGAGTCCCCCTCCAGACTAAAACACAGACTAAGATTACAAAATTTAAAGAAAATCAAATTTCAGTCTGTATAGGTTTTAACTCAAGTTTCAAACATAGATTTTGATGATCTTGAGGTCAAGTTTGAATTATTTAAACACAACGCCCTGGAAATAATTAATTCAGACTATACACATTAGAAAAAAATTTTTTTCTTAAAATCAACCCATCTGAGGAAAAAAATTAAAAATGTTTTGGATATTTTACAAATTTTCAACAATTAAGGTGCCCGGAGAAACATGCTATCTGCCGAAAAACCCTCTGTCACAGAGACCTACTGTAACTATTGGTAAAAACACCTGTTAAAACCTTTGTAACATCAACAATGTCCCTTTTACCAACTTACCACATTGCCCTTTTCCCTTTATTTTCCAAGTCATAATTCCGAAGAATTCATTAGGGGGTTTTCCAACCCCAAAGTAAATTCACGACTGCATAGAGAATTGCAAATTTCAATTCCCTTAAATGTCTTGGAAGGAGAACCCTTAAAACCCTGATTAAGCCCTTTTCCCGGGGGTTTAAAAGGGAAATTATCAAATAGCCTTACGGGGTCTTAGCAACAATTACTTTGATGCGGGAAAAGGGCTAGGGGTTTAGAAAAGCAGCCCCCTTAATAAAAGTTTTAAAACCCCACCCAAACATTTTTTTTTCAACTTGCAGGTATTTAGAATCACATTAGCCCAAAGTCTCAGATCTCTGGGTCTAAATATGCCCCTAAGAAAATTGTTTGGTTTTTTTCCATTTGGTATTGTCAAGAAAATTTTTGGGCCCCAAACAAACTATTAAAACGTTTAAATATTATGTTCAATAAACCCCAAATTTCCCACTTGTGAGGAAATTACAATTTTAAAAACAAACAATAGTTTCATGCATGCAAGCAAGGGGAGACAAGAGGGAAAAATCCACAAATCCAGGGGATAAAAAACCTTAAACTCAGTAAAAAAAAATATACCTACTCCCCCCACTAAACCACAAAAAGGGGGAAATTTCCCACGTAGGCATTTATCAACGTGAAAACAACAAAAATAAAAAACCTGCCCACACAAAAAACTTACTCCAAAATGTGTACTTTGGGGATGGAACACTTTTGGGGCACAGTATTGTTTTCAATACACATCAAGGAGGCACGTAAACAACGTTTTTTCTTTCAGCTGAAAAGGGCACCCAAGTGTTTGGGTTGAACAAAAAGGGAGTTAAATGCTCACTGAAGAAGGTTTTAAAGGGGGCAAGGGTAGCATCATACAGAAATTAGGGCCCAAATTTTTTTGCTGAACAGCAGAAGACTTCCACAGAATCAGGAAGTAAACCCAAGCAACAGCTTTAAAATTTTGGAGAAGATAATTTTTTAAAGCAACTGCTCTCCCCGGAAAAGCTCGAGTTGATTATCTAATAAATTACAAAAAACCCAAATTCTAACGCTTTTTTGGATAAAGGGCTCCAAAGGTCCTTCAAAGAAGAACAGTGCGCAAAAACTAAATTTAAACAACCCAAAAGGCCAAAGTACATTTTAATATAGCTGGTTTTTTTTCCACAATTCTGGTAAACAGCCCAAAATGAAATGGGCCAAATCATTTTTGGGTCTGGAAAACCCGGAAAAAAGACAGTAGAACTGTTAGTAGATGATTTCCCTAATCTGGGGCAGTCCAGGGATTAAAAGAAACATTTGCAGCACTGAAAGCAGCTAAAGTCAAGTTAGCCTGCCCCTGGAAATACAGACGGACACTATTAGCCCCAATTTTAAATTTAATCATTGGAAGTGATTATTATCACTTTTTTTGGGGCAAAATATAGTAAGAAAAACATGATGTTCACCTCCTGAAAACACGGGAAAGGCCACTTTGATTTTGGGGCCCCCTTCCCCTCAAAGTGGGAAAGAACCCAAATATTGATTCGGGGAAAATGAAACTTTTTAAACGGGGAAATAACCGCTGATCATGAAACCACAAAAAAAATTATCATTACTGGAAGAAAAGAACCAGTTGAAAAATTTTGTGGGATTTAATGCAAATGGGTTATTGATGTAAAAAAACCCAACCCCAAAAACAAGAGTCTCAGACTTATAACCAATATTTGGCCATGTAAAATATAAAGATGGACAAAAGGGGTTTGGGGTTCCCCAAGGGGAAATTTTAAAACCCCACAACATCTCCCTAGCAATTATCGCATGGCTTTCGGACAAAGGGAAAGCAAAATACATGAGCTCAGAAAAAATCCAGAGTACTGACTGTCTATGAAAATACATAAAAGAACCTTTGGGACAAAAAATTTCCCTTGAGGAAATAGCCCAAAAAATTTGAAGACAGACGCTCATTATCTCCCGCACCATGGATCAAAAAAAGGATTCTAAAACCCAAACTCCACTACGTGTTGTATAAAAATTGAAAGCGCACGTGCAAATAAAATGAGCAAGTCTTAATGACTGTCTGATCCCCGGGAAAACCCCTCACTAACTGAGAAGTTTCGAGACGTGCTTATGAAATTTCGCACAAACCCATATGCCTAAAAGGGCTGATATTTCCAAAGCTTTTTTAAAAGAGTAGGACTAAAAGGGAAATAGATAGAGATTATACCAATTCTTGTGGCCTGAAAATCCACATGACCTAAAAAGCCCTGTAAAAATTTTATGGGTTTAAAAATCAGTATTTTTTGGGTGCAACATCCCTCCACTTTTACTAGAAGCTACTCTAAATACACATTTGAAGAAATCAAAAGCCCCCTTCAAAGAAATCTTAAAGAAAATTTTTCTATGGGGACAATCTTCAAGGTACTGTGAAAAAAAAGAGATTTAAAAAACCCTTTATCCCAAGAACTAAAAAGGGAGATAAAAGGAAAAGCAATAGGGGCCTTTCAAAAGGTTGGGGAATACAAATTCAAGCAAAAAAGGGGAAAACTTATCAGAAAAAGTTTTCCCCTGAAAACTAAAATTTCCCCTAAATTGCAAAAATTTATGCTGGGATTTAAAATTGGAACACCAGGAAAAATACTTTGAGCCCTCAAAAAGATAAACAATAAATCATGCAGTACACTCACAAAACTAGTTTACTGTCAAAAAGGTATCACAATGTTTTGATCCTCTGGGACCGTCTCACCAATTACCATAAAAAGGGGAAAATACTTTATGCAAGGAAAGCATGGGAAACTCAAAATTGGATGGGAAAGAGAACTTTCCTCTAAAATGATCAAGCAAAAGGGGGAAAAATCCAAGGAGTTTTTAAAAAACTTCATCCCAAAATTTAATTTCCCAGACAAAGGGCAAGAGGGGAAAAAAGTACACAATTTCATGTGTTTTTGGATCTCAACCAAAAGGGTTTTGGCGCGGGAGCTTACAGGGGTAATGCTGAAGGAAGTACAAATAATTACTTCAAAGGGCCCGGGGAGGGGAGCACCCCCTTTAAGGCAGAACAGTACCACAATTGGGGAAATACAGGGATTCATTAGGTACAAAAATTTGTGTCTATTTTTGAAAAAAAGTAAATTGATCATCTCACTATTTTAAAAAAAAACCCTGATCGGGTGAAATGAAAACAGTTCTCCAGTGGTTAAGGGAAAAAAAAGAGTAAGTTGGTCTATTTCAGAAACCAAGTACAGAAAAAAAAGAGATGCAAAAGGGGATTATCTCTTTCCCCACTCTCCCACCCCCAAAAGAATCCAGCTGGGCATGTTTTTTCAAATGGTGTCCCAAATCAAGAAATTTGTGGATAATAAATTAAGGGTCCACCCGGAAACCCAACTGGCTCCCCCTTTGGGGTTTCCCCCCCCCGCCCCCCCCCAAAAACCAAAAAAAAAAGAAAAAAAAAAATTGGGGAAAAAAAAAAAAAAAAAAATAAAAAAAAAAATTTGGAAAAAAAAAAAAAAAAAGTTGTTTTTTTAAAATTATTTTTGGGTAAATTTTTAAGAGGTTTTTAATTTTTTTAAAATTTTAAAAGGGAAAAAAATGTTTGAAAGGGGGGGGAAAATTTTTAAATTTGGATTGAAATTTTTTTAATTTTTTGGAAAAAAGTTTTTTAAGTTTTAATTTTTTGGAAAAAAGAAATTTTTTTAAATCCCCAAAAAAACCTTTTTTGATTTAAATTTTTTTGGGGTTTAACCCCGACCCCAGAAAAATTATAAATGTCGAGGAAAAAATTCCCTAATTTTTCACTACCAAAGAAGCCATACCAAACCAAATTATCCCCAAGAAACATTGGCAACAAACCCGATTGTGCAAAACGCCCCAGTAAAGTGTTTTCAAAGGTGGGGTAAACTGACACACTTGTCATATACGACAACCCCAAAGGGTACCTCAAGGTCGACAAAGTGTGAAAAAAAAAGGGACTGTATTTCTTTCGTCACTACATATGCGAGGATGTCAGTATCCCCGGTTTTCCCCCCCCATACCCTCTGAAAGAGTTTGTCATATTCACTTTCCCTTTGAGGGGACAGGGGTAAAATTACACTGGACCAAAAATTTTAAAAACCCAAAAAAAGTTGACAAAAATTTTCCCCTCAAGGTTACACTGTTTGTTCAAATTTTGCTAAAAACTAGAGCATACATCAAAAAGTAGCCACTTTACATGCTGGGTGAAACCTTTAAAACAAATTAAATTTTGAAGGTTTTCAGCCAGAAGGGCATGTCCCAGACTGATGATTCAACAATGCAACGAACTTTTTTCCCGGGGGGTGCTTATATAAGCAAGACTTTGATTTAACCAGAAGTACAACCGATGCTGAAAACAACGCAAATTGTTGGAGAAACATTTCCCCCTAATCCCATGGCACCCGGGGGGGAATTTTTTTAAAGAAAGATCGGGTTTAAAACGTTTTTTTTTAAAGGGAAAAACTCTTCATCGTCAGAGAATAGACTTGGGGAAAAATTCCCACAGTTTTTGACTGAAATAGAAAATGAGTCAACAACCCGACCTTAACTTATTTTCCGATGATCGGCAATTTTTGAAGTGTTAAGTCCCCCCACTTACCCAGGCAGAAGGCTCGAACCCTTTTCCTCCCATGAAAAGAAAAAAGAAAATCATAAAAGGATCCTTCTTATTTTGAACCTGAGCAACCAACGTAAATTAAAACACCTTAATAAAGTGACTGAACGTTGGGAGAAAATTTGGCGAAAGACTATTCCCCAAACCCCATTGAGAGAACCTTCCCATGGAGCGGGGGTTCCAAAAAACATAAGTCCTTAAAACCTGGTTACATAATGATTATTGGGCAATGATGGTCCGGGGGTCCCAATGGCCCCCTTGGAAAAAATTTTGACCAATATCCTGATGCAAAAAGGAATACAGGACAGTTTTAAAGTATTAAAACAAAGGTGTAGTGAATAATGGACAATAAATAAATGTGCCGTTAAAAATTACACAGTGTTTTAAAACAAAATTTGTGTTTTTCTCCAAAACCACAAAAGACAAAGCTGTTCAGAAAAACAACAGAAGTGGTGGGGGAGTGAAAAATTAAATTAATGTTAATGATGACTAATTTTACCTGCCCAAACCCCCGCCGCCCCCCCCGTGTGGAGAAATTTTCTCCAGGAGGGGGGTAAAAGCCCCCTTCATCCCTTTCAGCCCTTAGGGGCCCCGCCCTCTAGAAGGCGCAAGCGTCTTGTTTTCTGCTACAGTAATTTTATCGCAGATGCAGTACGAGTTGCGACGTGGTCAAGCGAAATGCTGCTCCTTGCCCTCCAGTGTTTTCAGGGGGTGTATTTTAAAAAAGAGCATTAAAATCTCCCTTTCCTTGGCAGGGCAATTAAGGAAAACCTGCTCCCCCTTTATTACCATAGTATAAATAGTGGACATTGTTGTCTATGCTTAAGACAGCAAGAAAAAAAAAATTCTTTTTCTTTGCTATGGAAGGGGAAATGGCCAAAAGGGAAACAAAAGTCCCATGTCAGCTTTTCCCCTTTTGCAAGGGGCAGGACGGCCCTTTTTGGGGGCTGGGCGTCTTCAGATTACTTTGAAATCTACTGAAGTGGGCCAAAATGACCCAGGAAAACCAAAAAAGAACGATCTGTGGGGTTAGTGGGGAACAAAGTGTCCCCATAAAAAAACAAAAACACTTAAGAGAAGTGGATCACTTTTTTTACTGATAAAATTGTGAACAATAAAAGACAAATCTTGTGGAACTTTGTTACCAAATGTGCCTATTCCAGACTATGGAAAAACTTTGGGCAACCAAGGGCACTTCAGCTTCTTCAAGTCACCGGTACCTGTCGAAGGGGTGGACAACACCATAAACTCACGCTACAAGAGCAAGGTAGGTTAAAGAACTTCTTGTATACGGGGGACGCGCATTCTTGAACGCAAGGGGTTTGTAATCAAAACCCAAAAGTCGGCAGTTAGGTGCGGACTTTTGGGGGGTCCACACAAGTAATTTGTCACCCCATTTAAGAAATATGGGTGACATAACCAAACCCCTTTGGGGGAATTTTTTAATCCTTTCAAATTTTTTAACTCTTTACAGCCCCCTTGAGAGATGAAATTTTACAAAATTCTCAAGACCCCCGTCCCGCAGGGGCGGCTGTGTAGGCGATACTGTCTAAGTTAAGTTTTTCCCATATTTTAAAATTAACTGGTAATCCCCCTTTCTCAACAAATGGGAGCAAAGCCAGAGATAGGGTTCAAATTATCTAGGGAAAGGTTTTGGGGGCACAGCAGTGCAGTGGTAAGACTGTTTTTGGGCTTTCAAAAGAAACAAAATAGAGGTACGAAAATTTTTGTGGGGAAAAAAGTGGAAAAATAGGTACAATAAATTAAGCAAGATGAATTCCCCAGGGGAGCAATAATGTCGCCAAAATCCCTTCTGACCCAACGAAAAAAAATATTTTCCCGTGTTTTTTTGGTATTAAATTTTTTGAAACAAATCAAAAAAAAATTTATTTGGGTTTGGCAAAAATAAATTGTTTTTGTTATAATAAGGTTAGGTAAGTTTTCAAAGATTCTTTTGGAGCAAAATTAAAATTTTTTACATAAAGGTTAATAAAAAAAAATTATATCTTTAAAATGCTTAAGAGAAAATATTTTAGAAAGACTTAATTTTAAATGAGTTCCTTGCTAATTGACCATTTTTTTACATATTCCGGCACGACATATAAATATAATATATATATATATATATATATATATAAATATAATATATATATATATATATATATATATATATATATATAGGGTCTCTGAGCCAACGGGAACAAACACATAATATTTTTTAGACTTTTGGGACTCCCTGAAGCTGGCAGCTGCTCCTCCTTCCTCCCTGGTGTATTGGAGATAGGTATCAGCCAAGGTAGATGCATATGTGTAGTCCCACACCACCTGCTTACCGTCTATCCAAGCTTGAAGTGTGATACCATCTGGACGTTCTGGCTGCCATCAGATCTGCATAGTTGGGGTGGCTCCCTTACTGGTGGGCATCCGGCTGTTGTGAGGCTCTTCTTGATAAAGTTATTAACCTCCTCATGTCTTGCAATCTTTCTCTCGGATTTACCGAGAATAGGATAGCAGATGAACAAGGAGGCTTTCGGAAAGGTAGGGGGTGTGTGGACCAGGTGTTTACCGTGAAGCATATAAGTGAACAGTATTTAGATAAGGCTAAAGAGGTTTTTGTGGCATTTATGGATTTGGAAAAGGCGTATGACAGGAGAGGGAGGGCAATGTTGCAGGTGTATGGTGTAGGAGATTGTGAAGGCTTACTCAGCCCTGTAACAACTTCAGTCAGTATTACCAAGGCTGGCTCCTCCTCAGGAAAATTAATGAATAGAAAAAGAACAAAATCTGGCAAACATAAACACTTTATTATTTAGAAAATTTAAAATATAAAACACTTAAATATGAAATATTGATCAAACATTAAAGAAAATGAAAAATGAAAAATATAAATATCTGAATTCAACGCTAATATATATAAAACTTGGGTGTCTGGTGTTCGTGACACAGCGTGTTGTTGAAATCGTAGCCGTTGCTGATGATGTGGGGGGGGGGTCGCAGGTGTTGGTGACAACCCACCGGCTCGTTCTTATAGCCGTAAATAATCGATCCAGATGACAGGAAATCAGGTTCTTTACCGCTGCAATGACGAGGTGTTACGTCCTGATTCTTCATACATGTGCACAGGCAAAAATAAAACATAGGAGGGCCCTCAGGGTAGTCCATCTCTTCAATTCTTCTCGTTGGTTGCAGGTACCCTCTCGCTTTCCCAAAGCGTAAAGAGAGACAAATTACCCACTGTTTAAGAAATCACTCCCATGATAAAAACAATACCTAAAAGACGGGGTGATTATTAAGACATTAAAACAGAGCAAGCTAAAGGACTAATTTATTTTTGGGTCAAAAGGAAGCTTTCAACCAATAAGTCCACTGAAATGAGCGGGCATGTATTACATATTGCGGGACTGTGAGTCGAGTGATACTGTTTGGCCCGAGCCCCACACGTCACCTTTCGGGGGGGAAAGGGGGGGAAAGGGGAACGGAGCTAGCTGCAATCAAACTATCACTTTCGGGGAGGGGGAAAAAGGGGGGGAATGTGGGGGGCTACTTTTCCCACCTTAACAAGTAGCCGGGAATGAAAGTATTGTTACTAAAATTCCCCCGCTCTTCCTATTATTTAACTTTCCCCCACACTCCCTCATACCAAACTATAGTCAAGAATATAAGAATAACGAGGAAAAAGTTCTAACCCCTGGGAAATCACGTAGAAAAAAATCTTTTACTGGCGCCGACTTAACCAGTCAGAGAAAAAATTTGATTACCATTGATAACACAATGTGGAAATTTAAAAACTTGGAGAGCCAAAGTCCACCCCAAGGCGACTGTTGGTTCCCCTTTAAAAATTTTAGGTATATCAAAGGTTTGTGATCCATTTCTAAAATGAATTCTTTTCCCAGTAGATAAAATTTAAGCTTGGAGATACCCCACACAAGGGCGAAACATTCCTTTTCTATGGTGGAGTATCTCGTTTCTGCGGGAAGGAGTTTCCGGCTTAGGAAGCATACAGGGAAGGGAGTACCATCATGGTATTGTAGTAGCACCACACCTAAGCCAGTATTGGAGGCATCAGTTCTTAAACAAAATGTTTTATTAATATCTGGAATTTTAAGTATAGGGTCTTACGAAAAGATACTTTTAATCTCATCAAACTTTTCCCAAGCTACGTCGGAAAGTTCAAGAGGTTCCTTCACAGACTTTTTAAGGAAGTCAGATAAGATGCCTGTAAGATCAGTAAGGTTCGGGATAAACCGTGCATAAAAATTTACAGAACCAAGAAAGCTACGCATGAGCTTCTTGGTTTCGGGGAATTTAAATTCTAATAAAGCTTTGATCTTACTGGGGAGAGGCTGCAAAGAGTTATTAGGAAGCATCAGTCCAAGATATCTAATCTTGTTATACCCAAGGAAGCATTTCTTCGGCTTGGCAGTGAGGCCATGTGAGCGTAACCTACGTAAAACTAATGTTAATGTTTGGATATGCTCGCCCCATGTGGATGTCATTACGTAAATGTTATCAAAATAAACTGAAACATTTGGTATATTACCCAAGACCTTTCTCATCAGTCTCACGTAGGTATCACAGGCAGTTACCAAACCGAAGGGCATAGTTCTATACTGCATCAGTCCTTGGTGTGTAGGAAAAGCGGTGTACTGCTTAGAAGAAGGATATAACATTACTTGATGATATGCCTGCACAATATCAATCTCTGAAAAGAAGGAAGAGTCATAAAATTTGTGTAGATCGCTATCTATTAAGGGCATAGGCTCAGCATCCCACCGAGTTATAGCATTAAGGCCTCTAAAGTCAATAGCAAGTCTATATGAATTATCCTCCTTCTTAACCATGACTATTGGGGAGCAATATGCAGATACTGAAAGTTCAATGATCTTTAGTTTTAATAATTTGTCTACCTCTCGGTCAAATGCATCCCTAAGGTGAACTGGAACTGGGTATAATTTTCGTTTGATAGGATTGTTCGTCACTAAGTCAATCTTATGGACAACCGTGGAGGTAACACCTGGAATATCAGTAAAGACGTCTGAAAAGTTACTCACACATTGAAGTAGTTCATGTCTCTTATGGTCATCCAAAGATTCATTAATATTAATGTTTGTTGCGCCCGAGTGGTCAAGAGTCACCAAGTCATGTAGTTCTTCATCATAGTCTAAGTTAGAGGTGTCAATTACGCACACTTTACATTCTTCAGTTGTCTTATCAAGTTCGTGTGGAAAAACTAAGTCAAAGTTATTAAGGCAGTTAACCGAATTTCTTCGGTAATATTTCTTAAGGATGTTGATGTGATACAGCTTAGGTTTCCCCTTGACTTCTATGAGGAAATCAACTTTCCCAAAAATTTATAATACTTTATATGGACATTTCCATGCTACTAATAATTTATTTGACTTGATAGGCAAAAGTACAAGAACTTCATCCCCTACTTTAAAACTTCTCTGACTTTTGGAATCAAAATAGGTTTTGTACTGGTCCATTGACAAGCTTAAGTTTTTCGAAACTATGTCAGAGGTCTCCTCAAGTTTGGATCTAAGGTCAAGGAGAAACTGGTAAGACGACTGAACCTCAGCATTTACCTCCTCATTAGTCCATAAGTCATGAAGGATGGACAATGGACCTCTGGCCTGTGTACCATAGAGAAGTTCAAAAGGTGAAAACCCCAAAGAGTCACTTGGAACTTCCCTCATGGCGCTCAATCCTCCAATTACAGCTGGGATGTTAGGGTGTGGTGAAGAGAGGCTTCACACCCAGAAGTTGGTAGAGATGTTGCATTAAGTCAGATGTGAATTGTGTCTCACGGTCAGACAAAATTTCTATAGGGATGCCCACTCTGGAGAAGATGGACAAAAGGGCTTCAGCCACGCTCTGTAGTAGTTATGGTCTTTAAGGGAACGGCTTCAGGGAAACTCGAAGCATAATTAACTAATGTTAATATATATCTATGTCCCCCAGATGAAAGTGGAGATAAAGGACCAACGATGTCAATAGCTACTCTTTCAAACGGTACCGTAAAGATAGGCATTTTGACCATAGGTACTCGCCTGGTACCTCGGAAGGATGACAGTTGGCATTTTAGGCCAAAAATAGGTTTCCCTAATTTTATTTAAGGTTTTACGATGCGAGAAATGTCCGGCGACTGGCAGGTCATGAGCCATTTTAAGAACAGACTCTCTGCATTGACTTGGAACAACTAAGATGGAATAGTCTATCTCATCTGAATTTAATTTGAATACTGACTTGTACAAGATACCTTTTATATATTCAAATTTATATGAAAAGTTTTTCCTTTGGATAACTTGATTTTGTTTATAGGCATTATGGCAATTCTGAAGAGAAGGGCAATTACGTTGTAAATTGACAAAAGAGTCCTTTGATATATCTAAAGGCTTGAAGTCAGGGAAAATCAAAGGATGGACAGTAGGAGAAGCCTGGGCTTTGGTCTGAGCCCTAGTCAAGACATTTATGGTATCGGAGGTGATATCTTCACTTTCATCAAACAAGTGAACCGGTGATCCTACTACCTCGCTTTCGAGAGTAGCATCACTGGTTTTTAATCCCACATGAATCTCACGAGACATTGTCTCATCTGAACTTTCGAGGGGCTTCTCTGACTCTACAGGAAGAGGATCTGAAAAGCTTATGTCCATCTTTGGTGATCAAAGGTCAACCTCAGAATGAAGGATGGCACCTTATACATTACCTATTAGTACGGAGCAAGAAGTGATGGGAGCTAGTACGGCTTCAGACCAACCTGTGAACCATTTAGACCTAATGTAACAACGGATGGTAGGAAAAGTGTTCGTACGGCCCAAGTAGTCTGAAAGTATAGCAGAGGAATGAGTTTCTTTAAGATTAGGGAACAGCTTATCAGAAATGACTATATATGTGCATCCAGTGTCTCGTAAAATGGTAGATACATTAAGTCCATTAACTGTTCCTGAACAGAAGGGTGCTTGGTCATTACAGTCTTTAAAACATCTTCCAACTTTTTGGACCTTCTTAGGACAATCTGGACGTTTATGTCCCTTAACACCACACAAATGACAAACAGGAATAAAAGAAGTCACTTTACTTTCCACTAGAGGCTTTGATTTCTTAAGGTCTGGTGAACCCTTGCCCTTAGGGTTCGTTCCCTTTAGGTCTTTATAGGAATTGTGAGCCTCAGCATACAAGTCAGCAGCCTCAGCAACTTCCTCAGCTTTAATCAGGTTACGTTCTTTGATAAATGTTCTTATCTTGTGGGGAAGAGCTGTCAGGAACTGGTCAGCAACCATGAAGTCTCTAAGAGATTCATAACTGTGATCAATTCCTGAACTCTCTTTCCAAAACTCGAACAAACGAAAGAGTGTTACCTGTAACTGCTGAAAGTTCTGGCCAGGCAGTAAGGTGGCATACCTGAAATCTTTCCTGTAAGAATTTGTGGTTTTTTGATATGCTTTAAGGATTGCCTTCTTCAGTAGGTTATAATTACATATGATATCCTGCGACAAAGTTGCATAGATATTCAAAACTGTACCAGAAAATAACATTCCTAACCTGGTAGCCCAGGTGTCAGCAGGCCATTCACAGATGGTAGCGGTATTTTCAAACCTGATAATGTATGAAGTTATGTCTTCCCCCTCTGTGAAGGGAGGTAAATTAGGTGTTGGAATATGTGTACTAGCTGCACGTTGTTCCATTACTCCTTCCTCTAATTGCTGTTGTGAGAAAGTTAACTTTTTATTCTCTAATTCAAGGCGAGCTTTTTCGAGCTCGCGATCATTTTCTCTGTCTCTCAACTCATGTTCTCTAGCTCTTTTCTCACGTTCTCTAGCTCTTTCCTCACGATCAAATCTATCACGCTCTTTTTTGTCCTCTCTCTCTCTTTCTAACTGTCTTTCTTGGCTTACTGAACTTCATTGCAAACCTACAAGCCTCCTCTGGGATGACTTCACACCGCAAAATAGCAAGAATATCTACGCTATCTGGTTATTGTCCCAGTAGTTACTGCAGTGTTTGTGGGTATACCACAAGGGACAAAATTCTTCTTAGATGTAAGGAGCCTACTTGTTCCAACTACTGCCACACAGATTGCATTCCAGAAGAAGAATTTTGTTGCAGCCAGGTTGAAAATTTCAGAAAATTGAAGGATATCTATAATCCTGTGGTATATGTGGATACAAGCCTGTAGCTACAGGAGAAGGTTCAGAAGTCCTACCTCAGGGACTCTTGTCCAAAGATCAAGACTGTCCTCTTGGGCTGTGTTGTAAAGTTGCAGCTAAGAAAAAACCCATCACAGGGAAGCACTTCATGAGCTCCTCAAATCATTAGATAACCTAAAGCATTGAAAGAAGGCCAGTGCAACCCTACTCAAGTGACGTAAGCTGCCTCAGCTGATGGTGACACTATGACAAAGACTGGAAGTCCCACACTGAGCTTAAACTCAGGGTAAATAACTGGTGGAATTCTGTCATCGCTAAGGTCCCAAAGGACTGACAGAGTTCAAAACATTACCTTTGGGAATTCTAACACAATTCCTCTGACCACCACAGAGGGAACAAATCCTCTTCCCAGTAAAAGAGGGAAGCTTGGATCTGTTTTCTTCTCCTGCACCTGACATCTCTGCTTCAGCCACTGCCAGTTCCACTTGACAGTGCCCCAAAACCATCTCTGATCCTACACCTGTCAGCACACCCGCCGGGCACTATTCCAGAATTTTGGTAGCAGTGCTTCATCAGCAAGTTCTGGGCCAGGAGTCTCTCCACCCGAGATTGGTGCGTTTATGATCAGGGAACCATCACTGCACCTGATCACCTACTGCGCCAAAGTACGAACAGCAGGGACACATCTGTCAGAACTGGTAGAGGACGGGGGAGAGGGACGTGGAAAAGGACTTGGGAAAAGGAAGACATCTACAGCCGTCTCACCCTCCACTAACACATTCCAGCGGCAGAATCTGAGGACAAATCTGCAAAAAAACAGGGGTTGCAACAAATCCTAGTCCATCCTCCCAGGCACCTAGGCTGTGCTCTCGCTGTCACCGGGAAAGGGGCACATGCCAACACTCCCCGCGAGATACCGGTGTAATTACTGCTACAAGAAAGGACATCAGGAGGGACCAGTGTCAGAAGAAAAAGGAACTTGACAGACAGGGCCACCTGTTTAGAGACCTGTTCTCAGAACAAACCAGCAGAATCTCTGAATTGGTGAACACACTCACACGTCCCCCACTTAGCTACTCCTATCCCAGCCCACAGGTGGTATTGTCCCTTATAAAAGACCACAGACCTACATCCCTGCAGCTCCCTCTGTACCCTACCTCTCTCAAGGGCAGGCACCTTACATTCCCTACACACCCACCACCTCAAGCTGACCACTTCATCATGAGGAGCCAGTGTATCAGCATCCTGTCGGCCAACATTAGAGGTTTCATTACTAATGTTGGAGAGCTCACACATAGTTATGTGAACACTCGACGTCCCGACATGATAGCTGTTTTGAAACATTTTTGGATGACAGGACTCCAGAAAATTTTGCAAGAATTGCTGGCTAAGCCTCATGGATGAGAAGAGACAGGCAAGGGCAAGGAGGAGGTGTTTTCTGGTGCTTCTCTAAAAGTGTTCATGGCCAGCACATTGATGTTGCCACCCTACACATCTTGAAATGATGTTCTTTAAGCTCTGTATAAACACTATACCCCTGTACTAGCTGTGCAATGTACAGACCTCAGTGGCAACATGCAAACCATCAACTTCCTAATGGAAAATATTGACTCCCTTCTGCTACAACAACTGTCAACATATTATAATTGTTGGGACCTCAACCAGCACCTTATACAGAGGGACTTTGATGACCTTCTTGAAGTGTTTGACATGAGGAACTTTGTTGATTTCCCTACTCATATCTCTGGCTCCCCCCTTGACCCAGTAGTGAGTGATCGGGGCAGAAGGCATAGTCACTTGTCAACCCTCGGCTACGTTAGATCGTCTGACCACAAGGCTGTTTTTACGACACTTAAGATCCCAACAGAACGAGGTGAGGAGTCCTCACGCACAACCTGCCTATGGGAAAGAGGTAATTGGCCAGCCCTTTGCTCTGAGTTCGCCACCACCGATTGGAAAGCTCTTCTCCAAGGGGATGTTGACAACCAAGTGAAAGCCTTCACTGGACACACCCTTTAAATCTAAAACAAGAACATATTCCTCACCGGCAATATGTGGCGAAGCCTACAGATCAGCCTTGGTTTGGCTTTCGTTGTAGACAGGCTGCTACTGCTAAGTACAAAGCATGGCGAAGGTATAAGAGACATCCTACCACCTATAACAGGAACTTGCACACGCAAGCCTGTAGGCATATGGGTGACGTTCAAAAGTGGGCCATTGCTAAATGGGAGGTGGACACTAAAAGAAAGCTAGCATCAGGTAAAGTAGGCTCCAAAACCTGGTGGTCCCTGGTCAAGGACAGATAAGGTTATCTGCCTGATGAACTCATTCCACCTCTAAATCGACAGGATGGGACCACCTCTACTAGTAGTCAAGAGAAGGCGGACCTCTTTGCTGAACACTTTGCTACCAAAATGCAAGTTCCTGATCCAGCAAGGGACCCTCCTTGGCTAGCTGCAAGAACTGTGTCAAAACTGTCAGTGGTGGCAATAAGGCAGGAGGAGGTGCATTTCCTTCTTAAATCGCTTGACCAAGAAAAGGCTGCAAGAACTGTGTCAATACTGTCAGTGGTGGCAATAAGGCAGGAGGTGCATTTCCTTCTTAAATCGCTTGACCAAGAAAAGGCAGTGGGCCCAGACAAGTTGAGCCCAAGATTGTTGAGAAGATGTGCAGACCAGCTAGCAGCACCTCTAACTCGCATCTTTCATCACTGCCTAGTACAGTGTAAATGGCCCTCTCTGTGGAAAGAGGCAAATGTAGTCCCTGTTCACAAAAAGAAGAGCAGAGCAGAAATCAGCAACTACAGACCAGTGTCACTCCTGTCAATCACTGGTAAGATCCTTCAGACAATAATCTCAAGACAAATGACTGAGTTTTTTGACTACCGCTCACTACTTTGTGATCGTCAATATGGCTTCAGGAAAGGTTACTCTGCTGCTGATCTGTTGTTAAACCTCTCCACTAAATGGGACCAGTCACTGGATGAATCCAAGTCAGCTGGTTGGTAGCACTGGCGCTTTCGACGGGTGTGGGACCAGGGGCCCCTTAGCAAAACTTCAAGCACTGGGAATTGCAGGCTCTACGCTATGTCTCCTCAGTGATTACCTTCATGGTAAATCTCTAAGTGTAGTTCTCAATGGAAACGGAATCAGCAAGACATCCTATTGGGGCAAGTGTTCCACAAGGAAGCGTGCTGGGTCCATTGTTATGGAATGTCTACTTCAACGACCTTCATCCCCATCCCAGAATCACATGCATATGCAGACGACTGTACACTGACATTCACTTATCCAAGAGAAGAAATGCCAGCTGCTCTAAGCTACATCAATCACCAAATGAGAGCTATATCAGCTTGGGGAAAAAAAAATGGCAAGTACATTTGCACCTGAGAAAAACGCAAATGATGATCGTCCCCTAGGCACCATGATGGTAATGCTGGCGCAGTAATAAGGATGAATGGGAGGGTGTTGGCACCTGGAGAAGAAATTGATATCCTTTGGGGGGAAAAATTTGACTCCAAACTAACCATGAAGAACCATGTTGTAAATCTTGCAAACAAGGGAGCCAGGAAGCTCACAGCACTTCGCAGTATCTCGCATCTGCTTGACAGTAGGGGTGGCAAGATCCTGTACGAGGCACAAGAACGCTCACACCTTGAGTATGCTCCACTTTCTTGGTTTGCCTGCCCCCCCCTCTCATCTGCGACTGCTTGACAGAGTAGAGAACAGAGCAAGACGTCTCATCTCTCGCCTGGACCCATCCTGGATAGATCTATCATTTCAGCAGAGCCTTCAACATAGGAGGGATGTGGGTGGCCTTACTGTTATGTACAAGGCCAATATTGTCAAAATACCACACTTGGATCCACTTCGAGGACAGCGTGAAACGAGCTTTTATGCCACAAGACGAGCAGAAAGCAGCAACTTCACTCTGGCTGTACAATTCTCCAGAACATCACTCCCAGCGTTCATCCAAAACTGGTATTCCTCCATACCTGCAAGAATAACTTAAACTACCAGGGGAAAAAGAAACGGGTATCAAAGAAAACAGAGGGTTCAATTCCTACTCCGCTCAAACTGTAAATAAACCAGAGGGCTCGATCCCTACTTCAATTAAACAATATGTATTAATGAAAACGAAGGGTTCTATGCCGGCTCCGAGCAAACAGTAAGTAGAATGGGGTCACTTGACCATCCAGTCTTCTCACCAACAAATCAAGAGTGTCCTACGGGCAGTTCCCTTGATAAAATAAAGAGCTCAATGAAAAAAAACTGTCACTGGAAAAATCTCGGGTCCCCAGAGTCTAATCCTCCAAAAGTGTTTCAAGCTCGAACAAAAAGGTGGCAGAATTAAATATTATATCCTGCCTGACTTGACTTACAATAAATTGAGACTATAACAATCACCAAATCTTTTAAAATACCTGTACTGTAGTTCCTACCATAAGAATTGATTACTCATGGCTGGTGGTAACCCGTCTGGGTTTAATGCGGCGTTAAAATTTTCCAAATTTGGTAATTCGAGAGGGAATTAAATTTCTTAAATTCATTTAGAGTTGATCCGGCAAGTCGCCACTTTTGAAGGTTACCAGCCCTGTAAAACTTCAGACATTTTAAAAAACCAAGGCGGGGCTCCTCCTCGGGAAAAATTTAAATGCAAAAAAAAAGAACAAAAACTGAAAAACCCTAAATTTTTAATTTTTTAAAAAAATTTTAAAATAAAAACACTTAAATAAAAAATATTGATGCTACAAAAAAAGAAAATAAAAAATTAAAAATAAAAATGTACTAAATTTCAACGCAAATATATAAAAAAAACTTGGGTGTCTGGTGTTGGTAAACACTGCGTGTTTTTTAAAATCGAAAGCCGTTGTGATGATTTGGGGGGGGGGGTCGCAGGGGGTTGGGGTGAAAACCCCACCGGCCGTTTTTTTACCGAAAAAAAATCAACCCAAATTTACGGGAAAAATCGGGTTCTTTAAAAACCGCTGCAAATGATGGGGTGTTACGTCCTTTTTTCTTCATACATGTGTAAAAGGAAAAGTGATAAAAAAAATGGGACGTCTAGGCGTTTAGCCCTTCCCCTTCCCAATTTTTCGTTGGTTGGCAGGTCCCCCCCTTTTGCCCATTCCAAGCTGTAAAAGAGACAGATTCCCCCACTGCTTTAGAATCACTCTCCGGATAAGTACAAAACCAAAAAGGACTTGGTAAATTTTTAAAGACATTTGACAGAGCGGGACTGAAAGGACTAAGTTTTTTAAAAGGGTTTCCAAAGTAAAAGTTTTCCCCAACCAATAACCCCCATTTGAATATGAGCAGGCATGTACTTACATTTTAAAATTTTTTTTTGCGGGAGCTGTAGTCGAGTGATTACTTTTTGGCCCAGACCCCCACACGCCCACCTTTCGGGGGGAAAGAGGGAGGGAAGGGGATAGCGGGACTAGATTCCCCTCCCCTTAAACCCAAGCAGAAAGGCAATCAAACATCATTTTCCCCGGGGGGGGGGAAAAGGGGGGAAATAGCGGGACGGACTTACCCAAACCTTTTAAAAAAGTACCCGGGGCAATGAAACTATTGTTACATATACTCCCCCTTTACCCTATCAATTGAATTTTTCCCCTCACAGAGCGGGTTACTGGAAGCATTGAAAGTTTATACAAGGATAGGGGAGGCCCCAAGGGTTAAAGGAGTATTTTAAGAAAGGGGAATTATTTCCCCCGAAAAAGTGGGCCTTAGAAAAGGGTGTTTTGATGTCACCGTGGTTGTTTTAATTTTTTTTAAAAATTTGGGTTGCAAGAAAAGAAAATTTTCGAGGGTTTTTGGCAAGGGGCCGTGGATTTAAAAGAAAAAAGAATCACACATAAAGGGGGGGTTGTCACATTTGCTTTTTGTTGATACCCCTGTGCTTGGGGATTCTGAAGAGAATTTGAAGAGGTTGGGGGGAAATGAATTGGGGGGGGTTATGAAAAAAAAAAAAGGAAAAAATTTAAAAGGGTTGAGGATAACAAAAAGATTAGGTGAAAAAGAGGGGGATATCAGTTTTTGGAGGGAGAGAGAAAGGGAGAAGTAAATGTATTCAGATATTTGGGAGGGGATTGTAGCGGATTTGTTTTTTTGAAAGAAAGGGAAAAACTAGAACTGAGGGGGGAAAAGGGGTAAACGGTGCACTTAGGGTCTGTGTAGACAAAAAAACTTTGTTTTGGGGGCCCAAAGGGGGGAAAGTATGAAGTAAATTTTTAAACCAAACGCTTTATATGGGTTTTTAACATGGGTGATGAATGCTGCAGCGAGGAAAAGGGCTGGAGGCAGCGGGATGTCATGTCTGAGGGCAATTTTTGGGGTGTGAATATAATGCGGGAAATTCTTATTTTTTTGGAAGTTGGAGATTTGGGGGGAATTACCAAAACTTTTTGCCCCGGGAGGGCTGGGGAAGGGTTGTTGAGGGGGGTTCGGCATGTAAGGAAAATGGATTAAAAACAAAAATACTTCAAGAGTGTTTCAGCCCCTGTTTGTAAGGGAAAAGGCGGGGTAGGGGTGGGCCTAGGAAAGTTTTGGAGGGAGGGGTAAAGGAGGTTTTTGTGCGGGGGGTTTGGGATTTTCCAAAAAAACATGCTTTATTGGTTTGATAGGAGTTAATGGAGACAAAGGGTTTTTTAATTTCTTGACGGGGCGGGTTGGAGGGTGAGCAAAGTAACTTTTAATGAAGGGTTTTCAGGGAAACCGCATGCCGGACTTGAGTCCGGGAAAGTTTGGGAAGTACAGTGCCTTCACTCAAAGGGAGGGGTTTTATTGTTGCTTTTTAAAAACCCTGTAGTTTTAAAAAACCTTTGGAAAAACATGTGGAGTGAATGATGGGGGAAAGTTTTTTTCCCTTTTTCCCGGGCCCCCCGGGGCCTTTGCGGGGAAATGGGGCCCAGAGTTTTTAAATAAAAAAAAGGGGACCATGGTACCCAAATCGGTTTTCTGATTCCCCTCCCACAAATAACCTGTGCCCGGGGCAAATAATGGGGGCGGCAAGTCAAAAGGGCGGGCCCCAATGGGGAAAGGCCCGGGGGTCCCGGTCCCAAAGGGTGGAATTGGGAAAAACCAACTGAAATTTCCCCCTGAAAATGGGGGAGCCCCACTGCCAGGGGGGCGGGCTCTATCCTTCCCCTGACACACATGAAGCATTGTTTAGGCAAATTTTTCCCCAAATTTGGGGCCATCCCACGATCGAGTGGTATTGTTTTCCAATAAAAACCACGGCGACTAGCCAAGGATTTCAAAAACCCCATGCGGGTTTTGGGGCCTGCCTCTTTGTGGGAAAAAAACCAATGATGCCTTAATCCAGGGACCATAAAATCCTTAAGAGTAGCGAAACCACAAAAAACTGGTTTTTGTACTCGCATTTCGGGGGGACTTGTGGATGGTGGGGGATGATCTAGGCCCACGGTTCGTGGGCACAAAAATATAAAATACTGCTGTTGTACTAGTAAAAACCAAAGGGGGAAACTGGGAATGAAATTAGCCAAGAGTCACCCACCCAAATCGTATGTCTTTGGGTAGCAAGTACAATACCCATTCCACTGTTTACGCAAACTCTTTAGGATTTTTTTGGCCCAGTGGTTTAAAGGGCCCGCCCCAGGGTTTTCGCCCACCTTTGGCCCGGGGCCAAAAGCAGCAGGGGTTCGAGTCCTTGGTTTGCCCCCGGTTTTGTTATTGATCAATACCATTTCGTTGTGGGAAACAATTATTTATATTTTAATAATTATATATAAATATATAATATAATATATATATATATTTATATTTTAATATATATATATAATTTAAACAACAAACAGTCGCAAGGGGGATGGCCCAAAAGGGGGAGAACTGGGTTTTCAAAAAAGCTTCAATGTGTGTCGGGAAAAGGAAAAGACCCCGGCCCTGGCAGTGAAAGCTCCTCTGCAAGGGATTTTCTTTTGGGCGTTCCCAACTCACCGTTGCACACGGCTCGCCCCCCAAAAAACCATCCCCCTTTGGGGTTGTACCTTCACTTGCCGCCCCTATTCTCGCCGAACATAGGTGTAAATTTGGGCCCCCAGTTAAGCACAACCGATTTAGATACCAGGGGCTGGTGTGCCCAAAAAACCGAGAGAAAAATTGCAAAACATTTAGGGAGGTTTTTAACATTTTCAAGAGGGGCCTCGCAACCGCCGGATGGCCCAACTTAAAGGGGGCCACCCCAAACTTTGCAGGGTCTGATGGCCCGCCAGAAGCGTTTAAAATGGACACATTTCAAGCCGGACCATACGGGAAGCAGGGGTGTTGGACTAACTGTGCATCTACCCGGGGTGAAAACCTATCTCCAATACACCAGGGAGGAAGGAGGGGCAGCTGCCAGCTTTTAGGGGGTCCCAAAATTTCCCGGGAAAAAATGGAGAATTTGCCCTCATTATTTTTTGTTTTTAAAGGCGGGGAGACCCTTGGTCATTTGGGGGGAAAAACATCTAAATTCCCTTTAAAGGGGCAAAGGGAAAAAGGGTCAACAGGGAAAATAGGGATCCCAGGGCAGCTAGTTTTTCGTTCCCGCGACTCCGCAATGCTGTTCAGAGGGGGAATGCCCCGCCCGTAATTTTTTGGGGATGCGCCCCAGTTTTTGAAGGGCCCAGATCAGATTTTTGCATTATAATCAGTGGGCGAACCCTGTAACCAAAATTTCTAGACATGTATCTCTCACATCTCCCTGTACAAATATATGCCATCTTTTTAAAAAAAAAATGTATCTCTTAAAAAATTTTTTACCCTGTTTTTGCAAGACAGGGGGAAAAATACCCCAAGATGAAAGTTAAACATTTTGGGAACACTTTGGGGAACTTTAAATTTTAAAACCGGTTTTCGCCATCCGTGCCTTTTTCAATTTCAGATTCGGGGTATAAAAAAAGAAAAAACAGAAGAACTAAGCAAAAATTAGGAAAAAAAACCCCCCAGCCTTTAGGTGGTGTTTTTCCCCGCACCATGGTTTTTAGAATTTTGAACACAGGGGAAGGGGAAAGGCACTTTTTAAAAAGGGGTCAGTGAATAGGGAGGAAACAGCGAGGGGATAAATCACTGGTAGGCGGGGTTCCCCCGTGGGAAATAGGTTCCCCTTTCCCCCTTGATGGGGCAGTTTTTTGGAAATCGTGGGAAGGGAAAGGTCATGTAATTTTCCTCTGAACCCAAAATTCCATGAAAGTTGCAGTTTCCTTTCAAGTTGTTTCAAGACAGGTATACAAAACCGACAAGTGAAAGTTTTGGGGCACTTGTGCAACATCTACCCGTGTTGCAAAAAGTGTCACTACCCTTTTTTTACCATAAAATGTAATAAAAAAATACTATTGTTTTAAAAAAAAATGAAAAAATAGGGTATTTTGGGGAAAATGGAATTTGAAAAAGGCTTTAGGAAGAAATCCAAAAATAATATATATAATTTTATAATATAAATAATTTAAAAAATTTTTAAAATATATTATAAATATTAAAAAATTTATATATTTTTTTAAAAAAATATGGAAGCCCACCCCTAAAAGTAGGATGGGGACCCTCAACCCCAGAGAAGACCCTAAAAAAGTATAGTAAGTAAGTTTTATTTATTTTACACAAAAAACAGTTTTCAAAAGAAAATTTTCATACTTGCAGCCCAAGTTAGAGAAAACCCCCGGGGTAAAACCCCCAAAAAATTAGACAGAGGATTTTTTTTCCATTGGGGGGCCTTTTTAAAATTATTAAAAAAAAAAGGTTATAATTTTTTTCAGGGAAAACTCAAGGTTCTCCCCGGAGCTGTTTAATATTTTCTTCTCCTTTCCACCCCCTTAATATACTTTTTATTTTTATATGAAAAAATTTATTAATAAAAAAGAAAACATTTTTCCCGAAAAAAAAAAAAACATTAATACAATGGGACAATGTATCAAAGTCCCTGAATTTTCCCCCAGCTCCCCCAGGCTTTGGCGGAGCCAAGAAAGCAGCAAGATTTCCCCCCTGGGGGGGCATTTCTGAGGCACTGGAACATCAAAGCGGGTGCCCTTGGGTCCCGGTGGTGTCGAAGAATCTGGAAAACCCCAAATTTTTTAAAAAGGAAAAATTTGGCATTTTTTCCCCCTGATCCCCGGGCTCTGAACTCAAAGGGGCAAATTGAAAACTGTTGGCTTTTGTTTCCCCGTTTCTTGGGTGAATTTTGTATTCCTCCCTTGGTCAGCCCAAGGTCCCCCTGTCGCCCCACACCCCGTGATGGATTTAGGTGTCAGCCAGTTTGGACACAGGTAAAACCCAAAGTTTGAGTTGCCCTTCTTTCCCGGGTAGATGGTGATCCCGTCGGGGGGGTGTTTGCTTGGGTGTGGGTATTGGGTTTGGGCTTTGTGGGGTTTGGGGGTTTCCCCCTTTTGGGTGGGCATTTAAGGGTGTAGCCAAGGGGTTTTCTTAAAGATGTTTATTGACATCATTTTTTCTTGCATGCCAGCCCCTTTGGGTTTTGGGAAAAGTTAAACCCTGTAACCATAATTTGGGCTGCTTCGTTTTACCGCAAAAAGCCGATATTGTGTGAAAATTTGGGGACCAAAGGGAAAAAGCCCCCCCCCCCCCCCAAATTCCCAAAACGGAAGGGCTTAGGAAACCCATTTTGCGTTCCCCTTGCCGATATTTGGGGAAAAATTTTTGGGAAATTCCCCCCGAGGATGCGCTCACAGCCTGGAGACGGGCAATCTCCCTATCTGATGTTTAGCCTCTGAAAAGTGGAAAGGGATCTTTTTTGCAATCGGGCCCTTCCCGCTTTTCTGTTTGTGAGCCCGTGCTGCACTAGGGTTTGGGGCTGGGGCCACAAGAGTCTCCCAATTTAGTGATGGCACGGCATAGCAAAGGGCATCTTTTTCCGTTTGGGGCGCTGAGGGTTTATCAGGGGGGGAAAAAATTTTTCCCTTTCCAAAAATTTTGATTCTAGGGGAAAAGGAAGGAAAGCCGGAAAAGCAATCGGGGGGAACTCGTTTAAATCCTAGCCACCAAAGGGCTGACCGGAAGTTTAGGGTGCAACCACTGTCCATCTTCAAGGGAAAGATTCAAAAATTTTCCCCGCATTTGGTTTTTAAGGAGGGCAAAAACCTTGAGTTTTTTGGGTGCTGAAGGCTGGGGGAAATCTCAGAAAGTAAAGGGAAGTTTTGGGATTGATAGGGACCCGGTTAGTAGGGGAGAAGGGGACAAAGTGGTCAATGCTTTTCATTTGCTTTCCAACGGCCGGAGGGCGAGACTTTTTTTTTTAGGAAAACAACGATGGCATTGGGCCCCCCCCCCAAGGAAAAAGGGGCACCAAGGGGATTTTCTATTTGGGTTAAACA